>ML783737.1:289131-334753 GCA_009831015.1 Picea engelmannii
TCATTCAAAAAACATTGTACACGAATTTTGACGGCACCGTTAAATTTGACGTGAAAATTTTCGGCCGAAAAATATTTCGGCCGAAAGTAACATTTGTTCGGCCGAAAAATTGTCGCTAGAAATTTTGGAGACCCGATTGTCACTTATTTTAGGGTTAACCCATTTCTAATTTATCCATTAAATTTATTATTGAAATAATTTATTTTATATTCACTTTGAATTATAATACACTCATCATGTCACTTTATTATTTACTTTTTAAAATCTCTTAAACCACTTTGACTACTTTGACCTTTTGGGGCTTCTAGATGACATATGAGGCTTCTCCAACTTCGTAAGGCCATAACTCTCAAGCTATGAGGAGTTATGTGACATTCCACATACCACCAGAAATGGAATGAAATGTACTATCCATATAGAATAGTATTACCTTCAAATATAGCAAAAATATACCATTATCCATCAAACAAACTTGGGTCCATTACCCAAACCTAGGTTCTCCAACTTCACATGGTCATAACTCTCTAACCGTGAGGAGTTATGTGACGTTATCCATACCACCAAAAATGGAATGACCAGATCTATCCATCTAGGATAGTTTCCTTGACAAATTCATTGTCCTTCATCTCGTTATTCCACAATTAAGCATGGGTTCTCTTACTCTTCAAAGCGTCTTCCCATGAGGGCTTTCACCATAAGGGGACCACTTTGGAGTTCATCCATATTTAATTCCTATCAACCATGAAAAAAAAAGAATGAGTCATATTTACATCAAACAATCTTAGGTCCATTACCCAAAACTTTTTGCCTCGGGGATTTCTTCAAGGGTTGACATCAATGACAACCAACCTTAATCAACAATCTCCCCCTTTGACATTGATGGCAACACTCTGATGCAATACTGAAATCATATCACTCATGATCCCCCTGGAACCATGCCTTTTAACTCTACATTTGATAAATCTACCTCTGTTCTCTACATTTGATAAATTTTTCCCCCTTTGTCATCAATGGAAAATGTATCTTTCCATTCGGGGCTTCTTCGCCTGACTGAACTATCCTCTTATGGTGCTTCCTCGAGTACATATAAGACATATAAGATAAGAATTAAAAAATAATTCATTTTGGAGTAGAAATAACTCCAAGTATTTGGCGAAGATATTCAAAAGATTCCCATGGAAGTGGTTTTGTAAATATGTCTGCCACTTGTTCTTTTGTGCCCACACACTCAACTCTGATGTTCTTTTCTGCAACCTGTTCCCATAGAAAGTGATACTTGATTGGAATGTGCTTCTTCTTGGAGTGCATCACTAGGTTTTTTGAGATACTGATGGCACTTGTATTATCACAATATATTGGAATGTGCTCATCATACTCAACCTGTATATCTGTCAAAGTTTGCTTCATCCAAAGAACCTGTGTACAACAGGCTGCTGCTGAAATATACTCTGCCTCGGCTATAGATAGAGATATTGATGATTGTTTCTTTCTTATCCATGATACCAAACACTCACCTAAGTAGAATGTTTCTCCATTGGTTCTTCATCGGTCATCAATACAACCTGCCCAATCTACATCTGTGTAGGTAATAAGTGATAGATCTTTTCCTTTTGGATACCATAATCCAAACTCTTCTATTCCTTTGAGATATATTGAGATCCTCTTTACTGCTAATACATGTGATTCATTTGGTGCTTCTTGAAATCATGCCACCCCTCCAACTACATACATTACATTTGGTCTGGATGCTGTCACGTATAGTAGGCTATCAATCATTGACCTATATTTCCTCTGATATGTAGACTTTGAATGATCATCTTTGCTCAACTTACAACTGGTTTGCATGGGAGTGATAACTGGTTTGCAATCTTCCATTCCGAACCTCTTTAGCATTTCTCTGATATACTTGGTTTGAGAAATAACAATTCCTTGGTTGCTTTGATGTATCTGAAGTCCCATAAAGATAGTTCTCCAAATAATGACATTTCAAATTCATTCTGCATGTCTTTTGCAAATTTCCGGCTTAACCTGTCATCATCACTACCAAAAATAATATCATCAACATAAACTTCAATTAATAAAATATTACCTTGACTTACCTTGATGTAGAGGTTGTTGTCTTCACTTCCTTTTCTGAACCCTACCTACTGCAGATACTTATCCAGTCTGGAGTACCATGCCCTAGGAGTCGGTTTTAGACCATACAAGGCCTTCTTTAATTTACACACATAGTCTGTGTTCTCTGACAACTGAAATCCTTCTGGTTGTTCACTGTAGACTTATTCTTCAAGTTCCCCATTCAAAAAAGATGATTTTACATCCATCTGATATACTTTATCATTTTTGGAGTATGCATAATCTAAAAGAAAACGGATTTCTTCCATTCTGACAACTGGGGAAAATGTCTCTTCAAAGTCGATTCCTTCAATCTGTGCATATCCTTTACATACTAATCTAGCTTTGTTCCTTGTAACCTGTCCATCTTCATTCAATTTATTCCTGAAAACCCATTTTGTGTCGATCACATTCTTATTATTTGGTCTTGGAACAAATTTCCAAGTGTCATTTTTCTCTATTTGATCCAATTCTTCATCCATAGAATCATTCCAAAATTCATCCTTGCTGGCTTCTTCAAAACAGTTTGGTTCAATTGTATATAAGAGTGCTAGGTGTGTTTGTTCTGGTGAACGGATTTTTCTTCTAGTCTCAACTCCTGCATCTTTGTTTCCAATAATCTGATCTGAAGGATGATTCTTCTGTACTCGTTTGCTAGGTGTGTTTGGAGATACTTGTTGAACTTGATCTTCTTCTTCTGTCGGATTTTCTTCATGTTCATCTTCCTCTTCTACTTCTTTTTCATCTTCTTCTTCAAAAAGTTGCTCCATTGATTTGTTTTCTTCTTCCTTTGATTCTGGTCTGCTTGTTTCAACAATTGTTACGTTGATGCTTTCAAAAACTTTGTTTAATATTAGATTGTAACACTTGTATGCTTTTCTTGTACTTGAGTAACCAATAAGTATTCCTTTTTCCACACGAGATTCAATCTTTCCCATTCTTCCATATTCTCTTTTGATGTAGCATTTGCTTCCAAAAACTCTGAAGTGCTTCACATTTGTTGGTCTTCCTTTCCATAGCTCATAGGGAGTTTTATCAGTGTTGTTTCTGATCATTAATCTATTTTGAATGTGAACTGTTGTATGCACTGTCTGTATCCAAAAAATATATGTCAACTTTGAATCCATTATCATTGTTCGAGCCATTTCTTGTATTGTCCTATTCTTTCTTTCAACAACACCATTTTGTTGAGGTGTCCTAGTGATGGAGAATTTCCTTTTTATTCCATGATTGCTGCAGTAGTCCATAAATTCCTTTGAGGTGAATTCTCCTCCATTATCCAATCTTAAGCATTTAATTCTTGAATCCATCTCATTTTCAACCATTTCCTTGTAGATCTTGAAGTTTTCAAAAGCTTCTGACTTGTTCTTGAGAAAACAAGCTGCAATAATTCTTGTATAATCATAAACTAATAACATAAAGTATCTCTCACCCTTTAATCCTTTTGTTGTAGTTGGTCCAACTAGATCAATATGCACAATTTCCAGTGTTTTTGTTGTTGAATATTCCTTTGATTTGAACCTGGTCTTTGTTTTCTTTCCTTGTTGGCAATGCTTGCATAAAGTGTTGGTTGGTTTCATGATCTGGGGAATTTCTCTGACTGCTTCTCTTTTGCTGACTTTGACAAGGTTATCAAAATGCATGTGACCCATTCTTCTATGCCATAACCAACTTTCATCTTCCTTTCCTAGACAACACTTTTCATTTCCAATTTTTCTTAACACATATATGTTTCTTGAAGTTCTTTCAGTTGTAGCGACCAATTTCCCTGAACCTTCTTTTCTTATCTCACACTTTTGTGAATCGAAAGTAACTTTATGACCTTGGTCACGCATTTGACTCACACTTAAAAGATTATGTTTCATGTCTTCTACTAGTAGAACATTTTCTTCCTTCTCATTCTTGTTCCCAATTCAGACTGTGCCTTTTCTAATGATTTTGGCTAAACCATCATTTCTGAAGGAGACCGATCCATCTCTTTCCTTTCGTAATGTAAGAAACTTGTCTCTATCACCTGTCATGTGTTTTGAACATCCACTGCCAACATACCAACCATGTTTATTCTTTTTAGCTTGTAGAGAAATTGTGCATTCTTCATTTCTATATTGATCTTGCTTTCTTATCCATGTCATTTTCTGAGGTTCGTGTTTGCGACTCTGTTGAGGTTTTTTAGGAGGGATTTTCATTCTGCAATTTTTGGCCATGTGTCCAAAATTGTTACATTTGTAACATTCCACTTAAGTGCTCAAAGATTCAAACCTGTTGTAACTTGTTCTCCGTGTTTCACTAGATCTTATTGAATAACCCCTTTGTGTATGACTCTCAAAGTAGTTATTGTTCATGTTGTTAGCTCTGCAATTTACAACTTTATGTCCAAAATTATTACATGCATAACATGAATCAAAAAATATAGTTTGATACCTGGTAGTTGAAGATCTTCTGAAAGGAGGTGCTCTTATGAATCCTTCTTATTCTTGAGGCTTGTCTATCTATTGTTGATTATGAAATCTGAATCTTCTCGGTGGAGGAGTGTCAATGTAATCTTCCTTGTATATATTTTTATCCCCTTTGATTGTTTCTGCATAGCTTTTTGGATTTATTTCTTGCTCTGTTGTTTTGGAGCTTGATCCCTTTTCTGTCTGATTGTATCCAAGTACGGACTTGTCAAGATGAGATTTTTGACTGCTGATAATGTCATCCATAACTTTTGAGATACTCTACATATTTTTCTTTTGAATATCCTTTCTTAGTGTGACAATTTTTGCTTCTAGGTTTCCAATGATCATGTCCTTTCCTTCTAGTTGTTCTTTGAGTGCTTCTTCAATTCTTTTATCTTCTTCTATTTGAACCTTCAATTTTTTGATCATTTGTTCTAGTTCTTGAGTGTCTTTTTTCTTATCTAGTTTTGCTTGTAGTTTCTTGTTTTTCTTCTTTTCTCTTCTGATAACATCTATGGCACTCATTAATTCTTATCGGAAGTCAACTTCTGCCTCTTAAATTTCTTCTTCATATTCTTCTTCGGAGTCTTCTTTATTAGATTCTTCTACTGCCATGAATAGAAATCTCTCTGTTTCACTGTCATTGACTTCATCTTCATCTGATGATGAGATGTCTTCTTTGGTGCAAAATCTTTTCTTGAAAACTTTCTTTGTAGTTCTTTTACCTTTATATGTTTTTCTTCCTTTTGAGTAACCTTCATCATTTCTCTTTTTATTATGAGGACATTTGTTAGCAAAATGACCAATATCATCACAATTAAAACGAATTAAATGAAGCTTACCTCTATACCTACTGTTGGTTCCCTTGTTCAGTCTTTGGATGAAGTTGGCCACTTCTTCATCATCTTCCAAGATGTCGTTGTTGCCGCTATATTCTTCTTGTTCCTTTTTCTTTTTCTTTGATATTTTGGATTTTTTGAAGGCTGCTTCTTTTACATCTGGATTTTCCTGTTCAGTTCTCATCTCATATGTTGTGAAGATTCCATGCAGTTCATCCATGCTTGTTGAGTTTAGATACGATCTTTCTTCTAGTGCTGATATATTAGGGTTGAATTTCATAGGAAGAGATCTTAGTACCTTTTGAACAATTAAAGATTCTTTGATTTCTTCTCCCAATCCTATGATTGCATTCACTGTTTCATCGACTCATAAGAAGTAGGCTGTGATATGTTCATCTTCCTTCATTTTTAGTTGTTTGAATTGACCTCTGTAAGTTTGAAGCTTTGTTGCTTTGACTTTTGAATATCCTTCATAAATATTTCGAAGCTTGTCCCAAATATATTTAGCATATTTACAATGTGCAACTTTGGTGAATACCGTATCACTGAGACCATTCAAAAGTGCATTTTTGGCTTTGGAATTATTCTCACCCAGTTTCATTGCTTTTTCATTTGTTGGTGGAACTGTTGGTACTGTGTATCCATGTACAATCGATTGCCAAACTTGAAATCCATGTGCCTGTATATATGTCTTCATCCTTATGCTCCAAAAAACATACTTCTGTCCATCAAACTGTTGTATTACATTTTTATACGAGTTGATACTCTCCATGATCTACCTTTTAGTGGTTAAACTGATTTCTAAATGAACCTTCTATGATACCAATTGTTGGATTACTGAGGGGGGGGGGTGAATAAGTAATAGCGTAATTATAATCCTTTTTATTCAAATGTTATATCAATGTAGAATTATTATCCAATAATGAGCAGTAAGAATAAAACAATCACACATACACAATACATCAGTGTTTTACATGGAAACCCAAATCGGGAGAAAACCACAGAATGCTTTTTCTTATATGTCTTGAATAATTACATTCATTGGAAGCACCAACTTCCTTTGTTTTCTAGCTGCAACTAGAAGGAGTCTCCAATCCCCTATTTTTTCAGACTATAACCTAAGGGAAGCTCCAACTCCCCAATTCTCTGGCTACAACCAGAATGAGGCTACAACCCCCTATGTTCTACGGCTACAACCGGAAGGTGGCTACAACCACCTGTCCTTTCCCCGTCCTACCACCCTGAAGTAGAAGTATGATCCAGGTAGATATTGGTGGCCACCCACCTTTTCTAGCTAGCTCAAAACAACGTTATGGCAATTTTGGCAATTTACTATTTTTAGCAGGTTTTAACTTCCGGGGCCATTTTGAGGGCCTAAATGAAGAATTTTCGAGATATAGGTTCTCAATAATATCCAAAGGCATGATTGAGCCCCCAAAATGAATCTCCTCGATGATACCTTTCCAACGAGCTATCACACGCCTAAAACGGAGATCGTATGCAAAAGTTACGACCCCGGGAAGTTGATGCACCAACTTACCCAAACGGGGCCCACTTGAATTTTGGCGCTTCATCTCCTAGGGTTAGGTTTTTGGATGTCTATAACTTTTGGCATTCCCGTTTCTTGTAAAAAAGGCCTCTAGAGCCTCATTGTAATCATCTTCTTGCGAATGCGAGTAGCCGTCACATCTCTTCTCAGAGATAAGCTGCCACCATTTTAGCGAGTCTTTCACTTTGTATTTTTACAGTCTATGTACATTTCTTTGATTAATAGAAATCGTGTATTACTGTATATCTGTGCTTATGGTTACATCTCTGATACATTTATGTTATATTATTGAAGATATGCAATATCTCTGTGCATTTCTTTATTATATCTCCGCTCTCATTTCGTGCCGAAAATAATCCGGATCAAAGTATAATGATGAAACCACTATCACACTATCACTATGAGATATACCACTGTAAACCTATACCAATAAATATGAACCATGCATCAACCATGCATCAACCTGTACCTCAACCTGTAATCAACCTGTACCATAAACAAGTGCATCAACCATGCACCAACCTGTACCATACACAAGTGCATCGAACCATGTACCAAGTATGTACCAATCATGTGTCAACTAATCATCAACTATGACTCATCAATATGTACCAACATCATCAACTATACACCTCATGTATGTGCCAACTCATCAACCACTTGTCTCAACCATGCACTCAAAATGTACCTCAACCAAAAGCCCTCATCAATTTCATCTTCCAAATCTGATTTGTAGATCTGTAATAGAGTTGGTGTATATGATCACATTATTGCAAACCTTCCTTAACTTTAACAACAAGAGACTAACATTTTCATCAAACTTTTCTTTAGTCTCACATGCCTAGTTTTGGATTAGTCAACAACCCTAATTTGAAGTAATCATAACTTTGAACCTGTACTGTATAAAGATATGAAAATTATACACAATGTTTGTCAGTGTGTTTTATGCAATTTCTCTAGGTTTCACTACTTGGAACCTCTCAGAAAAGGAGTTATAGCAAAAATGACATACCTTTCTGAATTCTGGCTTATTCTAGAGAGCGACCTTGTAGAGTGTGCCCTGCATGAAATATTCATTGAATTGATCTGAAACTATTATAAAGCATACTAAATAATGTACCCTAACTAAAAAATTTGGTCTCATGGAATTTGGATCTGTTATGAAGAAGTTATGAGGTTTTTACCCGAAACACTTGTTTTTTACTAGTTTCAGGACTAGCCACAAACCCTATTTTCCATGGAGTGTAACTCCCAAAATACAATGAACCACAAGATGAATTGTTTACCACAGATACTTGGGTATGTTTTATCAATGGAATATAAATTTCATGGTCTGAATCATTATAGAAAAAACGTTATAGCGAAAATGGTGAGATGACCTGTAAATAACATACCTTAGAAAACACCATCAAAAGAATTTATCCTTCCTTGCATTTCGGCCTTATTTTCTTCACCTTCCCTTAGAAATTCAGCTCAGATATCCTTGGTTGCCTCAAACACCTATATATATTCAATATTCTCAAGTGTGATTAAAATGAGAGAGCTTTTTCTCTTATTTATACTCTCCAAGTAGCTTCCTTAAAAACATCTTCTAGGTCACTTGGCCCACTTTCCTTATTTTAGGGTTAACCCACTTCTAATTTCTCCATTAAATTTCTTATTGAAATAATTTATTTTGTATTCACTTGGACTTATAATACAATAATCTCTTCACTTTATTATTTACCTTTTAAAATCTCTTAAACCACTTTGACTATTTTGACCTTTTGGGGCTTCTAGATGACATATGAGGGTCCTCCAACTTCGTAAGGCCATAACTCTCAAACCGTGAGGAGTTATGTGACATTCCACATACCACTAGAAATGGAATTAAATGTACTATCCATATATAATAGTATTAGATTCAAATATATCAAAAATCATACCATTATCCATCAAACAAACTTGGGTCCATTGCCCAAACCTAGGTTCTCCAACTTCACATGGTCATAACTCTCTAACCGTGAGGATTTATGTGACGTTATACATACCAACGGAAATGGAATGATAAGAAATATCCATATAGGATAGTTTCCTTGAAAAATTCACTGTCCTTCATCTCATTATTCCACAATTAATCATGGGTTCTCTTACTTCGCAAAGCGTCTTCCCGTGAGGGATTTCACCATAAGGGGACCACTTTGGAGTTCATATATATTTATTTCTTATCAACCATGACAAAACAATAATGAGTCATATTTACATAAAAAAATCTTGGGTCCATTACCCAAAACTTTGTGCTACGGGGCTTTCTTCAAGGGTTGACATCAACGACAACCAACCTTAATCAACATAAATTTATGTTGTAGTACTGTCCAACTCGTCGTTCCTCTGCACAGTTCTTGGTTTGTATACCATTTTGTTGGGATACATTCTAATGTGTGAACAAAATGATGAGGCCATTCCTTAGGTGGTGTCATCCTCCATAGCGTTGTTCACTTCTCCAAGTGTTCTTTCGGTGCTTCCTATTCATCATATTTCTCTAGTTGGTTTCTTCCTTGTTCTGTGCCAAACCTAATGCGCAATAACCATTTACATTGGTACCAGTCCTTAATTGTTTTTTTGTGTGCACCCGACCATCTCGCATGTGTTTCCTTGAGTGTTATATGTAGGGCTAAGAGAATCTTATTTTCTAATAATTCATCTTTGTACCGTGTTAATAATGCTTCTAGGTCATTCACCCCATGGAAGCTGGGTGGTTCCTTTATATCCGTGCCTACCCATATTACTGCACAGTCTATTCTTTCACTTCTTCTTATAGAGACTTTGTGTAACCTCTACTACCAATTTTCTAAGCCTGTATCTTAGTCTAACACACATGAGGTGATGCTTCGCCAGCTAAGTACCCCATTTGTAGTTGGTTTCACGGAATCCTCATCTCACATAGTTGTTTTGTACACCTAGTTATTTTCTTCCAGATCCAAGCAAGTAGGCTCTACAAATATTTCCCCTTCAAATGGGTCCAATGGTACAATGACTCTATATTCCCCTGACTTGAATTTCATCTTCCGCGTCTTTAGTTTGATTATGGTTTGGTTATCAAATTCCCAATCCAAACCCAGTAATTCCAGATCAGGTTTTGTGCCATCCACTATTTCGATTACTTCAAAGTTAGCTTTAGTCCGTACTCCATCCAGTTCTACCGTTACACCTTTTAGGCTTCCAATTGGTAGAAATTTGTGTTGATTTGCTAGTTTCAGCTAAACAAGTAAATATCCTAATGTGGGTTCTCCCATACATTTCCATGTATTCTTGGGTAATACATTAACTTCAGATCCTAAATCCAATATGATTTCTCCCATGTTAAAATATCCAATGTTGGCATTCAACCTAAATTCCCTACTTGTTCTCCTTCTTGTATGTAGGTGATTGACTATTTTTTGTTCTAACTTTCCTTATACTTCTATGCTACATATTTCTAGCATATTTTATAATACTTTAACAGAGGATGGATCATTTAATAGTCTAACACAGGATTTCAAAATCCCTTAATGATACTTACTTGTCCCATGGGTTGTGTTTATTTGGTGTGATCCAACGATGGAGGCATCTCGTACTCTAGTACTTCCTTATTTTGTTGCACGGTTGATGTCGATGCAATGTATGGTTTAGGGGATTCTTGTTTGTCTTGCTTGAATATATCCTTCTCGTTATGCACATCAAATTGCTTCTTTGGTTCGACATTCTTCTTCACCCATTGGTGTTGTAATGACTCTTGTCTTAGTGCGTCATTTCTTGTTTTAGCTCATCCCTGTGTAACTATGTTGATGTTTATCCCTTCATCCCTTGATTTTGATGAATTCCACTGAACATTCTGATTGTTCTGATTCCTCTTTTCCTGGATCTTCCCTAATAGTGTCAGACATTCTTCCATTCCATGATTTTATGTGTGAGAATACATACATGTCACTAGTGGAAGTGGGCATTCTCTTTCATAGTGTCCTAGTTGTTGATAGTTGTGACATACCACTTGTCCTCTACCTCTTCCAAAGCCTCCTCTTGCTCCATGTCCCCCTCTATAGCCAAATTGATCCCCTCGCGACACGTTATACTAAGTATTCTGGTTATACTGTGCATTATTATAATGTGGTTGCACAGTATTATACTACAATTGTGCAATGTTAGATTGTTGTTGCACAATGTTATACTGGTGTTGCATGGTATTGTAAGGGGATGGTACTTGGTTAAACTGAGGTGCAGCCTGCCTGATCATCATTTTTTCCTACACCCTGTATGCATATGATGTTCTTTCCCTCATTAAGTCCATGGTTCTGTACTCTTTTTCATCATGGCCTACTGACTTACAAAAGTTGCAATATGAACTTTTCGATACTGTCTAGTACTTCTGCATCATTGGGTAGTGGTATGGATCATGACCCCGTTTCTTACAGATCTTGCACCATAGTCCTCTTGTTGGAAATGGATTTGACATTCCATCTACCATGTACTGTGTGAATGTTGAAGATTCATTTTTATGGTGTCCTTATGTCCTACATGTGGTAGACCATACAAATTCTCTTTTGTCTTTGTTCTTGTTCTGGTTCAGCTGGAGCATTAAGTTCTTTAGATCCTCCTTCAATGCCTCTATGGATGGGCCTATCTTCTAATATTCGTTCTCTTCCAGTTGTAGGGCTGCTTGTAAAGCCTCTGCCTACATCTGAATTTTTTTTTGTCCCAATAGATACTTCAAGTGTGGTAGTAGTGAATTGACAAACAAATTCCAATGCTACATATATGTCATGGTGTATTTTAACTTCCCCTTCAATCATTTGAATCTCTGGTCAATATCCCATACAGATTCTCCTAGTTTCTGTCTAATCTCTATCATCTTGTTCATGTGTTGATCCTCTGAACTAGGCTTTTGGAACTCATTTATCATCAACTTCCTTATATCTCCAATCGTTCTCGTTGTTCCTGGTGAAATGTTTGCAACTAAACTCATATACCAATCCAATGCATGATCTCTTAATGTGATAGATAATTGTGCCAGTTTAGTGTCCTCGTCTGTGATATGTTTTTCTTCCCAAATATTCTTATAAATAAAAAGGTGCTTCTCCGGTTCCTCGGGCATTTCTTCTTTGAATTCTGGTAACCTGATGGTTGGATTGTGTCCTGTCATTATGAATGTTGAACTACTACCCATGTGCGGTGTAGATACTTGACTACTTCTTCTTGAACTAGCTCCCCCAGTTGTTGTTTCTTATGTAGATGTACTTCCTGCTATCTTCCTTCTCCCAAAATTCTATTCTCTAAATGGTGGTGTTCTTCTTGGTGTGATAATCACACATGGGTTTATGGGCTCCACACTAACACTAATATGGATAGGAGTGCTGCCTTCTATTTCCTATATTGGACATCTTGTCTTCATCTCATATGTTGCACGCAGGATTTCCTCAATATTTTCCACAACCCAGAGATCCTCTACCTCCTCTTCATGACTTGCCAAGCCTTCCCTTGCAACTACGACTCTCTTCTTGGTGTTCACCTTATATTGGTAGGGTACTCCACTGTACGTCTCTCCAGTTGTCACCATGATCTTGTTGATCTGGTATTCGTCCATCATAATTGGGTCCAAGGCCTCATCCTTCTTTCTTTTATCTCCTTCTCCTTCCATCTCTCCTTCTCCTTTCAGTGCTTTCCCCGTTCCCCCATGCACGCAGGGAAGTTTAGCTGTCTGACTCCATAATCATTACACCTTTGTTATATAATAATATCTTAATGGAAATATATAATGATATGATGTACCTACCTCGAGGTCCCTTTAAGAAATCTTGTTCAACTACATTGTAGGACTTTGTTGTATCTACCAAAAAATCTATGACGAATCCAATAACAATGCTATATAGCCAGAAATATACCGTGTACATAAACTTATTATCAAATTGTTGTAGTTGCATGATCTCTTCAGGATTCCACTCTAGATGTCTAATCCGATTTGTAGGATGGTTTTCTTTCAATCTTTTTATCCACTCCTGCAATATGTGTGGGAAATCACAAAAAAATACTTCATGAAAGTCGGTGAATACGTACTTGTCCATATATTTGCACGGTATCAACTTTGGGTTTTTGTTATCTTTCTGCACAAAATCTAGCTCCTTTGTCTTCAACCAAATCTCTATCTATACCTTTGTGGGATTCCACAGTCTCAACATCCTCTTTCAGCTTCTCGTTCTCCTCAACATCTTGTGATCCGGTCTAACATTATTCTGATGAGTCCTCCACAAATATAATATACTCAATCCCATTTCCTTCCACACAAACAACAACGAAACCATTTGTTGGTCCTCTATTATCTATTCATCTATTAATATTACCCTCACATATTGACCCTGGTTCAGATTTAGTAATATTCCCAAGAAAATTCCTGTAAAACTATTGTCCCCTCTAGTAATCCAGGAGCAAACACAACACACAGAGTGTACTGGGCAGTCTCACTCGAGATATCTCTATGGGTGGCTGCAATACTCTGGTGTTTGCAACCTGAGACAGAGAAATATTTGTGGTTTTGT
Source organism: Picea engelmannii (assembly GCA_009831015.1). Taxonomy (NCBI): domain Eukaryota; kingdom Viridiplantae; phylum Streptophyta; class Pinopsida; order Pinales; family Pinaceae; genus Picea; species Picea engelmannii. The sequence continues at coordinate 302,621 of ML783737.1, forward strand.
GCCATAAACTTTATTTAGTCTATCTAACATCTAGTTATAACATTCATTCTATGCATGCATGTGGAATAACAGATCTGCTTAGTTACTTCATTCATCTAAAATTCATAAACTAATTTGACATAAAGATGCATTCATTCATTCACATAAGACAGTATTACCATGGTTTAACCCTTCCTGGGCTACATCCACAAAGATTTGACTCTTGATATTTTATTATAGTTTAGAAATATATCACGCAAGACGTTATTACAGTCTTAGTTCCTTCTCTCTCCCACATGCTCCTCGATCCTTGCAAGGCTGACTAGATCGCACCAGCCTCATCAGCCTGTGATATAACCCTCGAGATCGAGTCACTCACACCTTCTCTATATCACCAACTTAATGACTCATACAATCCTTACAATCCTCTTCCTCTCTATCTCCTCTCCTCCCATATCACCATCTCCTCTTACATTGCCTAAGTACTACTTATTTATATCCTTGGATCACCAGCCATTACAATTCATTACAAAAAACCAAACCCTAGCATCATTAGGTATTCCTTGCATGCATGCTTCGCTTTATTTTCTTGCATGTGCTTCTTTTCCTTCCAGTTGTCTTCTGCATGCTTTTCCTCCAAAAATATCCTTTCTTTCTAGCTAGGCCTGCATACAACAATGATTCTTCCTGTGTGGAAGCAAGGGTTAGGGCAACATCCATGGGACCCAATGGTTGAAATACCAACCCCACCTGAAATGGGCCATGGTCAGTTGAGCTATATATGGCTCTATTGTAACTATTTCGAACATATGGAAGATTCTCATCCCATGTGCGTGGATTCTTGGAATTGTACATGTGCAATATATGCATGATCATCCTGTTGATGACCTTGGTTTGGAAATTTGTTTGGGGTTGGAAAGCCATGGATTTGGTGTGCTTGGTGTCCAAACATCGCCAAAGGCTTGACTAGAATGTGTTGAGGAACTGACTGTCCTGATAAGAGATGATGGTTTTTGGTATCCCAAAATGTACCCACACTCGTTTGAAGAAGATATTGGTAGTGGATTTCGCTATGATGCTCTTCTTGCAGGTGACCATAATTGTCATCTTGGAAAATTGATCAACCACCAGGAATAAACAATCGTTACCCTACCTGGTGGAAGGAAGGCCTAGGGTGTACATGCCTTGTTTCTTAATGGCTAGTTTGGGAGGTCATGTAGGATCTGATATACTTATTAACATCCTGTTGGAGTTTCATCCAATAGAAATGTTCTTGCAACACTACCACTGTATTTTCTATGCCTAAGTGTCCTGCCACCTGACTGTAGTGATATTCCCAAATAATATTTTCTCACTTGCTTGATGGAGCATATAGATGGCCTAGATGGAAAAAAAACCTGTCCTGCAAATCAAAATCAGTGACAATTGTATTTTTTCCCAACATATGGTAGGTAGTGGTGAAGTTAGGATATTTCTTGTAGAGTTTGGGCCACCCGAAGGTCTAATGTCCACAGGAGTGTAGAACAATGGTTAGTGCAGAAAATGGAGGTCGGTTGAGGTAGTAAGTGATGCAGTTGGTGCTCCCTATATTATTCTTGATGTTGAGATGAAATTGTTGTAAGTATGTGGACCAGTTTTGATGGTATTCATTTTGCAATTTTCCTTGTGTTTGCATGAATTGTAGAGGCTTATGATCAGTTTGGATGATTGTTTCCTTCCTGAGAATGTAATTCTTACAATGGTGACATGCTTGTACAATGGAGTACATTTCTTTTTCATAAGTGGGGTACTTACGAAAAATATCTGATAGTGTCTCACTATGATAGGCCACGTGATGTCCATTCCGAGTCAGAACTAAACCCACAACATAGTCTAAAGCATCTATCTCAATCTCAAAATTCTATTGCAGGTCACGTAATGAGAGCACTAGGTTGAGCACAAGCCCTGCTTCAATTCATCAAATTATTTTTGTTGTGACTGGCCCCACATGAAGTTTTCCTTGCCACCACCCGTGGTCACTAGGATAAGGGCCCATGTAATGTGGGAGAATCCCAAAATGAACCTGTAATAGAAATTGGCAAGGCCTAAGAAGCTCTGAATCTCAGTGAGTGTCGTCAGGTCTGGTTAGTCATAGATGACCTAGATATTGGCTAGATTGACATGCATCCCATGCTCATAAAAAATGTAGGCTAGGCAATCGACCCTGTTCATGATGAAGGATCATTTTTCCAAATTTGCATATATCTTTTGTTGTTGTAGTGTGTGCATAACATATTGTATGTGTTGTAAATGTTCGAGCTAATTCTTGTTGAATATGAGGATGTCATCCAAATACACTGGCACAAAATAATTGGTGAAAGGCTGAAAGATATCGTCCATCATTCTCATGAAAGTTGTTGGGGAATTTTTTAATCCAAAGGGCATGAGCAACCATTCAAAAATACCTTCTTTCGACTTGAAGGTAGTCTTCTATACATCAATTTTCTCTATTTGGAAATGGTGGTAGCCAGACTTTAGATCAATATTACTGAAGTACTTGGCCCCCTTGAGTTGGTCAAGAATATTGTCAATTCGGGGAATTGGGTACCGGTTCTTTATTGTGATCTTATTTAGGGCTCGATAATCAATGCAGAGTCGCCATGAATTGTCTTTCTTCTGCACATGAAAGATTGGGATTCCATAAGGTGATGAGCTTGGGAAGATGTGCCCTTTTTCAAGTGGCTCTTGGATTTGGCACTTGATTTCCTAATTTTCTAAAATAGAGTGGAAATAAATTGGCCCATTGGGAAGCAATGCACCCGGGGTTAGATCGATTGAGTGCTTGACATGATAGTGTAGAGGTAACCTAATGGGTGAGGAGAATATGTGTTTGTATTCATGCACTACCTTATCCACTTGCTTCTGTTGCATGAAGAGACTTGTTGTGGAGGCCATGGATGTGGTTGCAACCTTTCGTTCACTTTGAGCACGAATCACGAAGAAGAAAAAATTACTTTTCTGATAGATGACCTTCCTGGATTGCTTGGAAGAGATTTAGGAAATGGAGGTAGATGGGACTACCTCAGGTATATTGTACAATTTAGTATTCAAAGTAATAATAACACTACGAGGCATAGAATCATATACCGCATGAAGTTTCCATAAATAAGGTTGGCCCAAAATAACATCAAAAACTTCAAGGGGGGTGACATCACACAATAAATCATCTTTGAAGGGCTTGATGTTGTAGGCCAGGCGACACTGTTGGTTGATGTGGAGATTTATTCCTTGGAGGAGCCACCCAATGGCGTATGATTGTGGATGTGGTGTTGTTGGAAAAGCCAACCACTTAACATCCTATGTTGATATGAGGTTCTTTTAGCTATCTCTATCAATGATGAAGTGCAATGGGGTACCCTTCACCCACATCTATGAATGAAGGAGGAACTCACCTTCCTTTGGTTTATTAGGCTTGTTGAGATGGACCTTTGTGGTGGTAGCAATGGTGGAACTAGGTTCTGCATCAATGATCCATCTCCATGTTTTTGGTTTTGAAAAAGAGTTGGAGCCTACATCTGATTCATAGTCTTTCACCTCGGCCACTAATGACTACTTTGAGCAGCATTCAACGATGTTATGCCATGGGCTCTTATGGAACTCACACCATTTCCCAATGTCTTTCTTTGTGTTCCCATTGTCCTTCTTTGTTTTCAGTTTGGATTGGTTGTCATGAGGCTTTCCATCCTTTCTCTTTCCTTTGTTTTGTGGGTTGGGGCCACCTTTTCCATGCTTCTGTTGTGAGGGTTTGCAAACCCAAAATGTCGTGTCTTTTGTTTAATCTTATTCTCAATTTTGACAACATATCGATAGGCCATGCCCAAGGATGAAATTTTTGGAAAAAACATTTGTGTCTGGATGTATCTATGTAGGCCACCATGGTACTTTAGCACTAGATGTCACTCAGATTCTTTGATACCCATCTTGGTGCACAAGGTATGGAAGACATTGGTGAACTTTGACATTGTTTGGTCCCTTTCCAACCATAGTGTGGTTCACCTTGTATATACATCGTCATAACTTCCAACATGGTAGTATTTTTCCTTAATACCATTCATGAAAGAACCCCAAGTGGGTGAAACTAAAAATAATGTAGATCCCTTTGTTTCCTTTTTCTCACATAAAGTATCCCACCAATCTTTAACATTGAGAAGGACCTTGAGGAGAAAAATGTAATCTTTTCTCTGCCAAAAATGTTGTGGACAAAAAAATACCCTTCTAGAAGGTTTAACCATTTTTATACAACATTCGAATCTATTTTGCCTTCAAATATAGGAATTTAAATATTGATCTATACCTTGAAGGGGGTGACACCTCAACTTGAGGTATATGTGTCTCCTGTTGGAAGTCATCAATGGATTTGCAAAAAGTTATCCATCATCTCATTCCTTTGTCATGAGAGGGATTCCTCAAGAAATAATTTAAAGGTATCTCCTACCCCATCGTCTCTCTTTTGTTCTCCCATAGGTGGCCTTCGGGTTCGATGAGGCCAATCTTGTAAAGGCTCAACTGGTTTGAGTCCCAACTGCTTATACGCTGACCTCGTTGGGGACATGCACACATAAACGAATGAAAAGCAGACGAATTTGATACCACTAATTCAGATTTATGAGCGAAACGAAATGAAACACAAATCTATAACATAAATACATATATATAAAGAAAAATAACAGGGATACAATGGAACTTAACTTATATTAAATAATAAATCTGTTGAAACTGTAAAATGTAGAATGAAAACAATATTCCTCGAATGATGGTAGCTAATATCTGAGAAGAGATGTGGCGGATATGCACATTCATCTAAGAACATTACAATAAGGACTTAAATCATTTCTTAGCATCAATAATTAAACAAAAAACCTTATACATCCAAAAACCCAACCCTAAGAGAGGAAGCGCCAAAAGTCATGTGGGCCATGATGGGGTAATTTGGTACATCAACTTCCTGAGGTCGTAACTTTTGCATACGATCTCTATTTTAGGCACACAATATCCCATTGGAAAGGTTTGTAGAAGGAATACACATTATCCATTCACAATTTGACTCCATCTGTAGTGTGATTGTAGTGGGCCCAAAACAAACTGTTTAGGACCTCAAAATGGCCCCAGAAGTTTAGGACCTGAAAAGATAGAAACAAACTGCCAAGATAAAAATTGTAACTGCCAAGATGAAAGATGTATGTGAGCTAGCTGGAAGAGGTGGGTGGCCACCAATATCCACCTAGATCAGGCCCACAACCGTGCAACCTGTATCCTTACGGGGTCCCCTCCCCAAAAGTTATCTACTCAAACTCATAAAAAATACACTAAAAAGGACAAGGAGATGAATAATTACTTGGAATTGTTGAATTTCAATTCCATTGGTTGAATCATGAGAAATGTGCTCCAAAAGTTTCAAAGGGTTGGGTTTCTTTTCACAAACTCTCATATTTTGCATCGAAGCAATGTGAAAATGAATTAGTGTAAACATAAAAAAAAACCCTTTTCACAATACACCTTCTATATTTTTTCATTTTTAGCATTTATGCCTTCAGAACATAGGATTTTGACCAAAGGATCTATTGTTGACAATGTTTTATAGGAGTATCATCATATTATCTGAAATTTTTAGCAACATCCACTAAAAGTAAGGTGCATATCATGAACTAGAATATATGCATAGGATTTTCCCTGCAACTCTGCATTGCATTATTAACCATCATTATTCCATTACAACACCTTAGGTTTGATCCCATCCAGTTGTGATGACTATCCATTCCCTATTTTTCACATCGTCACCTGCACAACAATGCCTACCCTTCATGGGAGTCCTAGTTATCATCTTGATTTCCATATGGTGCCCATGTTGGAGCTTCTTGTAGGCCCAAGAGCTCTCCTATAGACTCACAATAACTTGAAATTGAGCCATGCTTTTTCACATATCTTATGGCCTTATTTCGAGGGGGTTCCCATATTTTTATGTTACTTTAGGGTTTCACCAAAATTTGATGCTTATGTCTTGGTGCCTATTGTTGTGTTGATGTTTTTCTTATTCCCACTTACCTCCATTTACAACCACACTTGACCTTTGGCCATTTCCATTTTATTACCTCCATTTTGTGACCACTATACCTATGGATAGAATCAATGGTATGAGTGGACCTCACTTGCTAGCACCATGTTGAATCCATTATTCCTAGGTTGATTCGATGCACTTTGAAGATCGATGCATGCTATTTATCTACTCTATGATTTTCCTTTCCAAGTGATCACTCCAGATGGATGATGTAGTAGCCTAGATGACTCCCGTAGGCTTTAGATAACAAAGAAAATTGGGTCAAGGTGATTAATTGATGTCACTTGGTTAGAAAAGGTTATATTTCTAAAGTGACATTGAGTTTAATTAAAAATGGAAAGTGACTTGAGCTTATAAAGTCACTTTAATTTATTAAAAGGGTAAAAGGGTATGAAAAGGGTCAACGAGAAAATAAAAGGAGAAGGAGGGCGTCCTCTCTCATTATACAATTGTTAATTTATAAAAGCAAATTTGAGAGAGATCTCGTAGATTTTGGCTCTTGGGATGAAAAACCCTAGAGAAGAAGATTTGTTTTGGTGGTGAGACGATCCACCCTAGATAGTCATGGAGGAAAGATCATTTATGTCTTTCATTGTGTTTCATTGGAAGATGAGTTTTCTTAGGTAGAGATCAATTTGGCTTGAGGAGGACGAGTTGGGTTTGTGATGGTATTTCCTGTGTTGGTGGTTGAGTCTTCTCATTTTGCAGCTGAGTTTTGCTGGTGTAGAGGACCAGTTTCTTGACCAAGAGGTTGAAATATAGTTGCTAGGTGAGTTCTTTATATGTTGGGTGCATTACTTCAGCAAGGGCTGAGATATCACTATTTGGGGGTGAGTTTTATTGCCAGAACAAATCTTATCCATTAATGGGCTTATTTTCATATACTGCAGGGTTGATTCATCTTCATTGGGTCTAGTTCTGGTTATGGAAAGACTGTACCCTCTTGTTGGGTGGATTTTAGACTGGATGAGGCTGAATTTATGCTTGCTGGGCTAATTTTATCTATGTTTAGGCCAACTTTCCTTTGGTGGGACAACATAGACATCTTGTTGGGTTGATTTTTTATTGTTGGGGTGACCTTCACATTGCTAGGATGAGTTGAGTGCAACTTGGGTGAAATCTTATGTGAAAGGGGTTGATTTCTCACTAGAAGAACTGAGTATTCGATGGTAGCAGAGTTTTGGGTGACAAATACCATTTTTGTAGCGATAAAGTGGGGTTTCAATTGTTGTTACAACCTAAGTGTCATAACTTTCTTCTAGCCAAGTGGTACCATCCAAGTGCCAATACTTACAAGGAAAATTTGTGAGTTTTTTTGGGGTTGTATCCACTCTGATTTTAGAATATTAATAAATAATTAGATTTTCCCTCTTCTTTAGTTTTCGATCAAGTTCCTTTTTCATAGTTATTGTGGTCCTGTATAATGTGTGTCAAATGTATTTCATAGGGTTGTAACTTTTTTCTAAAATACTACATCAGTAAGAAAAACTTTAAACCTCAGTTTCAAGAAGATATTATAGTGGAAATAAACCTACAACCTAAGTGTTTGATGAAATTCATCACCCATAAACACCCAAAAATTGCTACAACAATAAGGAAAATTTGTGACAGTAGTAGGAAATTTATACTAGTAGTATAGGAGGGACATTACGGTGGTATCAGAGCTTGTGATCCTCCCGACCTGTGAGGGTATACAAGCTTAGCTATGGAAAACAATGAAAACAATGCAGGGAACAATGAAGCCCATGGTTCAAAGGGACAATGGAAAAGTAATCAAAGACACCAAGAGAAAGATGAGGTGTTTACATATTGTTTCAGGGAATATATGGTGCTTAGTGAGGCATTTCATGCAGCCATGTCATTCAAGTATTTTTTCACCATCAAACATATTGATTGGTACAAACCCTAAATATCAGTGGACAAGAAGGTGAAGGTGTTGAGGAAAAGGGTACTAGTTTATGAAGATTATGCTATTTCTAAAAATGAGGAAAACGTTGAATCTCTAGTGTTTCTTCTCATGCAAATGAGCACATGGATGCTCATGGGGCCTTATAGCCTGAGTCCACAAAGGATATCTGGGTATACAAGGAAGAATATAATGATGATACAATTGTATTCCAATAGTGTGACATCATGGTTTGGGACAAAGAATCAATTGATGACACTATGATTTGGGATGAAGAAGAACCAATTAATGGCACTGTGATTTGGGATGAAGAAGCATAAAAGTTTGTTGAAGGTAAGGGGGAAAAAGTCTCTTTGATGTTAACTTAGAGTCTATGTTTGATAGGCCTTGTGGAGAGAAGAGTTTCCTTGATGAAGCAGTTCTTGATCATGATCTTACCCCACCTTTTGGAGTTTGCATGGTATCATCCAGTGAGCCAATTGAGTTTGATGAGAATAGTGTTCTTACAGTGGAAAAAAATAGTAAATCAATGGTGGGACAACCCATGCCACTATGATGAGTATGAATAAAGGCCTTCAACAGTGCAGGACTTGGAGGATCAATTATTGGTCATAGAGGAGAAAATTCTACAAATGTTGATGAGGGAAGATGGTTTTCATAGATTCATTGAAGATTTTATTTGGAAAACTCAGATGGAAAAGAGACAAAAAGGAGTTGCAAGTGGAGTCACTAGTGCACAATTGTGCATAATTAAAGGAGCACTAGAACAAATGAAATTATATTACTTGCAAATGTTCATGGATATGCATCTTTCTCTCAAGTTCGTTGAAGAAAAAGAAAGGGAGGTTGATGATATTTGTTACTAGTTGAGTTTGGAATTCTCCTCATCACTTACAACAAAGACTCCAGTATCTTTGGCATTCGTGGCACATGAGGGACAATAGCCTCTTGTGACGATCCTACATGAGGATAATTGATAGTTGCAGGTGCTTGAGGAGAGGTATGACATAGAGGGTTTTGAATATGCTCCTATTTGGCATTGTGGGGATCATGAGCCATTTCTTTTGCAGATCCCACTAAAGGCTCAAGGATTAGCTATGGAAGAAATACTTGAGCACATTCCTTGTGGACCAACCTGCAAGGAAGTATATGCATCCATGGATTCGGTGAATAAGTATATGATATACATGGACACGCTTTTGGATATAGGTTCAAGAGACACCATAAGAGTCATGTATATAGTAGCACCTACATGATACATGATGGTACATGGTGATTCAGTGATAGGTAGGAGTATGAAGGGGTATTCATTAGCACACGATAGTGTACAATGGATTTTTGGGGAATTTGTTCTTGGGAGACCTCCCAATAGAATATTAAAACATACCATTGCATTGAGGTTACCCATTATGGGTGAGCCTAAGGGAGCAACATATCCCTCAATGATCGATATTCATCTGGGATATCATCAGATGAGGGTCATGGAGTAGGATACTCACAGGTCTGCTTTCAGAATTCATTATGATTTATTGGTCATGTCCTTTGGGTTGACCAATGCATGAGTGATCTAGGTGGATATTGGTGTCCACCCACCTTTTCCAACTAGCTCAAAATAGTTTTCTGGCAATTTTGGCAATTTACTATTTTTAGTAGTTTTTAACTTCTAGGGCCATTTTGAGGGCCTAAATGAAGGTTTTTCGGGATTGGAATTCTCAATTATAGCCGAAGTCTCTTATTGATCCCCCAAAAGTAATATCCTTGACGATACCTTTCCAACGGGCTATCATGCACCTAAAACGAAGATCGTATGCAAACATTAGGACCTTGGGAAGTTGATGTACTAACTTACCCAAACAGGGCCCACATGAATTTTGGCGCTTGATCTCCTAGGGTTAGGTTTTTAGATGTCTAGGGTTTTTTTAATTCCTTTTTATTGTAAAAAGGCCTTCAGAGCCTCATTGTAATAATCTTCTTGCGAATGAGCACAATCGTCACATCTCTTCTCAGAGATAAGCCACCACCATTCCAACAAACTTGTTTTCCTCTGCATTTTACAGTTTCAACTTATTTCCTTATTGAATAGAAAAATAGTTTTACTATATCTCTATTATTCTGTGTTAAGCATGTTTTAATAATCCGTATTCATTTCATTCTCCTCATAAAATCCAAATCATTGGTATCAGAGTGGTCTTCTCCTTATCGTCTTAATGCATGCCCCCAACGAGGTCAGGGTATAAAGAATTGGGTCTCAAGATTGTTTCTCTTGAGAAAAAAATATCTCACATGCCCAAGCGACCTCTCATGGAAGGAGAAAATAAATATGATGGAAATGATATCCTTTCAAAATGTTTCTTGAGGAAGACCTCACGCAACAGAGGAACGAGATGATGGATAGTTTCGTGCAAATCCTTTGGCAGATACCAACAGGCGACACATATTCCTCGAGCAGTGGTGCCACCCCATTAAAGGTACAAATCCAATTCAATATTCCTATATTTGAAGTTTAGATAGATGCAGATGATGTAGAAAAGTGGTTGAATCTACTAGAAGGGTATTTTTCTGTCCATAAATTTCTGAATAGAGAGAAGATTACTTTTGCACTCCTCAAAGTCATTGCCCATGTCAAAGATTGGTGGGAAACTTTCTTTGAGCAAAAGGAAATAGAGTAACCCTCATTATTTATAGTGACAGCCACTTAGGAATCCTTCAGGGATACTATTAAGGAAAAATACTACCCTATCGGAAGTTATGATGACTTGTAGACCAAATGGACCACACTGCGGAAAGAAAGAGACCAATGCCAGAGTTCAAAAATATCTTCCATACCTTGCACACCAAGCTAGGTATCAAATATTTAGAGCAACATTTGGTGCTCAAGTACAACGATGCTCTGCATAGATACATCCAAATTGAAATTAAATTTCTGGACATCTTGTTCTTGGGCATGACCTACCGATATGTCTTCAAAATCGAGCAAAAGCTCAAACAAAAGATGCGAAAATTTAGGCCTGGGAACCCCTCACAACAAAATCCAGGAAGGGGCCACCCCAACCCACAGAAAAAAGTACAGAGAAAATATGGAAAGTATCAGGAAAACCTATCCAAGACACAAGTAAAGGAGGACACTGGAAATACAAAGAAAGATACCGGAAAGTGGTGCGACTTCCATAAGATCCCTTGGCATAACATTGTTGACTGCCGCTCAAAGATATCCTTGGTGGCCAAAGTGAAAGCCTCTGAATTAGTTGCGGGTTCTGACTCTGAGTCAGAACAATAAAGGGGAAGATAGATCATTCACGCAAAACCCAGTGCCACTATTTCTACCACTAAGCTCCACCCCAGTGAACCAGACGATCCATAAGAAGGCAAGCGCCTCTTCCATTCACAGATGTGGGTAAAAGGAACCTCGCTGCACTTCATCGTTGATAGCGGTAGCTAGAAGAACCTCATATTAGTAGAGGTCATCAAGCAACTGGCCCTGTCGACAACGCCGCACCCACAACCCTACATCATTGGATGGCTCTGCCAAGGAAGCGATATCCGCATGAGGCAACAATGTAGATTATCATACAACATAAATCCCTTCAAAGATGAGGTATTGTGTGATGTTTCTCCTCTCGAAGTTTGTAATTTTATTTTGGGACAAATTTATTTATGGAAACGTCATGCTGTATATGATTCTAGGTCTCGTAGTGTTATTATTACTTCGAACATGAAATTGTACAGGATACCTGAGGAAGTCCCTCCTAGTGTTATTTCCTTGATCTCTTCCAAGCAATGCAGGAAGGTCATCTCTTAGACCGGAAAATTTGTCTTCTTTGTGATTCACTCTCAGAGTGAGCGAAGGATCACAATCACATACACGGCCTCTGCGACTGATTTTTCCACACATCAGAAGCAAGTGGATAAGGTTGTGGAAGAATACTCAGATATCTTTTCCTCTCCTACCGAGATACCTCTGCATTGCCAGGTCAAGCATCCCATCAATCTGACCCCAGGCACACCGCTACCCAATGGGCTAGTCTACTGCCGCTCTCTATTAGAAAATGAGGATATCAAGAGGCATATCCAAGAAATTATCCAAAAGGGGCACATACGTTCCATCTCATCACCTTGTGGGAGTGCAATCATATTGGTGCAGAAGAAAGACGAGACCTGGAAACTCTGCATTGATTATCGGGCCGTAAATAAAATCACAGTCCGAAATCAGTACCCGATTCCATGAATTGACAACCTCCTTGATCAAATCATGTGGGCCAAATACTTCAGTAAGATTGATCTGAAGTCTGGCTACCACCAAGTCCCAATAGAACATATAGAGGTATGGAAAACCGCCTTCAAGTCAAAAGAAGGTCTTTTTGAATGGTTGGTCATGCCCTTTGGTTTGAAAAATGCTCCAACAAATTTTATGAGGATGATGGACAATATCCTATGACCTTTCACGAACAATTTTGTAGTGGTGTATCTAGATGACATCCACATCTACAACAATACTTGGGCATAATACTTGCAGCATATTTAGTAGGTTCTACACATCCTGTGACAGCACAAACTATATGAAAACTTGGAAAAATGCTCCTTCGACATGGACAGGGTCCATTACTTAGGGAACATCATTGATCAACATGGTGTGCATGTGTATCCAACCAAGATCTAGAGAATCCATCACTAGCCAACCCCAACCACACTCAGTAAAATTTGAAGCTTCTTGGGCCTCGTCAATTTCTATTGCAGGTTCGTGTTGGGATTCTCTCATATCGCATGGGCCGTTAGCCAAGTAACTAGGGGTGGAGGTAAGGAAAAAATTTCGTGGGGCCTATCCCAACAACAAGCCTTCGATGACTTGAAGAAGAGTTTGTGTTCATCCCCATTACTTTCATTACAGGACCTGCAACATCCCTTTGAGATCGAGACAAATGCTTCAGACTATGTTGTGGGCGTCATTCTCACTCAACACAACCACCCTGTGGCATATCATAGTGAGACACTATCAGATGTTGTCCATAAGTACCCTACTTACAAAAAACAAATGTACTCCATTGTGCAATCCTTCCGTGAGTGGGGACATTACATTCTTGGGAAGGAGACAATCATCCACACTAATCACAAGCCACAATAGTTCATGCAGACCCAAGGAAAATTGTAGAATGACCACCATCAGAAGTGGTCCACATACTTACAATAGTTCCACCTCAACATCAAGCATAAAAAATGAAGTACCAACCAATTTGCTGATTTCCTCAGCTGACCTCCAGTCGCGACACTCACCACGTTGCTAGAATCTTATGGACACGAGACCTCTGGATGGTCCTACCTCTACAAGAAAAACCCTGACTTCTCCACCACCTACCAAATGTTGGGCGCCAACCCAGTGGTTGCTAATTTTTATCTTCAAGATGGGTTGTTTTGTCGTCTAGTCCATCTTGACGTTCCATCAAGCGAGCACATGAAGCTGATTTGGGAAGCTCACTACAGTCGGGTGGCAGGACAGGAAAAGATAGTGGAAGTGTTGCAAAAACATTTCTACTAGTCGAAAATTTGACAGGATTTCAGAAATTATATCAGGCCCTGCACCTCCTATGTTATTCCCAAACCAACCACTAAGAAATAGGGCCTATACACCCCTTTGCCTACTCCTGATAGGCCGTGGGAATCCATATCAAGAGGGGAAATGACTGTGTTTTTGTGGTTGTTGATTTTTTTTCCATGATGGTGATTTTAGCCACCCGCAAGAAGAACATCACAGTAGACTCCATTGTCAAGCTCTTCTTTGAACGAGTATGGGTACATTTTGGGATCCCACAAACCATTATTTTAGACCGTGATAGTTGGTTCCTCAACACATTTTGGTCGAGACTATGGTCACTCTCTGATACCAAGCTCACCAAATCCACTGCCTTCCACCCCAGACAGATGGCCAAACTGAGGTCATCAATCGGATGATCATACATATCATGCGCATGTACAATTCAAAAAACCCCCGCACATGGGATGAGAGTCTTCCCTATGTCCAACATAGCTACAACTGAGCCCTACATAGATCAACTGGCCACAAACCCTTTCAGGTGGGGTTGGGATTCTATCCATTGGGCCCCATGGATGTTTCACTACCCATGGTGACCACCTTGACCAACTCGTCCCCTGCTCCACCAAAAGATGACAAAGCCACCCGGTTCATTGAGCGGATCCAACACATCCACCAACAGGTTCAAGATATTCTACATAAGTCTAATGCTAAGTACAAGCAACTCCATGATCAACATCGGGTGACACACAAGTTTCAAGTGGGAGACAATGTTTGGTTTCACTTGCAGAAAGAACACCTTACAGGGTCCCATTGGAAGCTTTGCCCACTCCATTATGGGTCGTACACCATCACCAAGGCTGTGGGTGACAATGCTTTTGAGATCAACATATGATGGGGAAATAAACACAATGGATACCATTTCTTCTTAAGGAGGGATTATTTATCTAGTTGGATATCGGTGGCCACCTACCTTTTCCAACTCGCTTAAAACAATATTCTAACAATTTTGGCAATTTACTATTTTTAGTAGTTATTAACTTCCGTGCCCATTTTGAGGGCCTAAATGAAGGTTTTTTGGGATCAGGATTCTTAGTGATAGCCAAAGGATTTTATTGATCCCCCAAAATTAATCTCCTCGACATTACCTTTCCAACGGTCTATCATGTGCCTAAAACAAAGATTGTATGCAAAAGTTACGACCCCGGGAAGTTGATGTACTAACTTACCCAAATGGGGCCCACATGAATTTTGGTGCTTCATCTCCTAGGGTTAGGTTTTTGGATGTCTATGTTTTTTGACATTCATGTTTATTGTAAAAAGGCCTTCAGAGCCTCATTGTAATCATCTTCTTGTGAATGAGCGCAACTGTCACATCCCTTCTCAGAGATAAGTCGCCACCATTCCAACAAGCTTGTTTTCTGCTGCATTTTACAGTTTCATCTTATTTCCTTATTGAATAGAAAACCAGTTTTACTATATCTATGTTATTCTATGTTAAGCATATTTTAATAATCTATATTCATTTTGTTATGCTCATAAAATCCAGATCAATGAGTCACTTTCTAGTATTGTAGGTAGTGACAAAGGCATATATTCTTCTTATTTGATTCCCTCATTATATACAACATGACATGGGAGGTTCACTTGGGTCAGTGGATAATATCGGTGGGATTTTGTACATGAAAAAGTACTTTCATTTGTAATTTTTAGTAGTGATTGGGAATGGTGAAATTCCAATTTGGTAGAGGGATTTGTGCATTCATTTGAGTAATGGATTTCCTCAGATGAGGTTGATGACCAACAAAGTTGAGGTAGGGATTGGTCTACATAGTTGTGGGGATGTTGTGAAAGGCATTGTGGAGTTTTTTTTCTATACAGTGAGGTATTTTGTTCCTCATGATACCCAATATTTAGTATACCCATGGATTGACAAGTTTTGACTTCATTGAGATGCCTCAATTGAGTATAGTTCATGATAGTGGGTACCATGGGAGGAGAGTGTATCTTTATCATGGCGGTAAGACAATTATGATCAAAGGTATGCAACGTCAACATGATGGTTCTTCTTAGATATTATCTTGGGACCCTAAGACTGCAATGTTTGATAGCTTGACAACTGATAAAAATGAGATGACAAGTTTTTTCTTTCTTGGGTTTACTCTTGGGATGCTTAGAATTGGTTGCTTGGAGGAGTAGTTTTCTTAGGAGTTGACCAAGTTTATGCAGCTTATGATTTCTTGGCTTATCAAAGTAATTCAAGTGGATTCTTGTGTTATCACCTTGTATATCAATGCTATGAGTAGAGGGTGCCTCACAACATACATGCTAGTTTGGGACCATGGTGACTTTACCACTTATAGGTAGGTCTGAGAGAGGTTTGGATGGAGGAACTTTGTGGACAATGTGCTAGGAGATATGGGGGAGTGTATGAAATTGTTAGTAGATTTGGTTGGGGCACACTCATCCAATAGAGTTGATGCAGTATTTTCCCATTTATGAGAAAGAGTGGGATAGCATGTTGATATATTAAATCAAAGGTTTACCGAGGGTGTAGGGAACAAATAGTATTTGTGAAAAAATTGACTAGTTGTCATATTTCACGCACTTCCTGGTAATTTCTTTAGATTATGGGAAAACAAGGGCCATGAAACTATCTCATGGGGATATGTTTAGAGCCGATGAGTATCTTGGATTCATTTCTAGTTATCGGGACAATAGGTGTCATAGCACAGGTTGGTAGGAGCTTCTCATATTTGTAGGCATAGGTTTGAATCCTAGTATTTGTCTTTACCCTTAGATGGATGACCAAGGAGAGATGGTGAACCAATGGGCTGAGAGGTATCTGCATGACTATGTGAGGTCATGGATAGAGTGTTTACAATTAGGTGAGCATTTCTACAACACCACTCATGATTGTTTGCATACCAACCAGGATCAACAAAGAAGGTATTCAAACAAGCACATGGTGGATCACAATTTCAAGATTGGAGACATGGTTTTCTTGAGGGTGAAACTACATAGACTGTTTCCATAAAGGAAAGGTGGAACTAATAGGATGAGGCCACACATATATAGTCCCTATAGGGTGACCCAGAGAGTTGAAGAGGTAGCTTATGAGATGGAGTTTCTAGAGGGTATCCCAATTCATAGTGTTTTCCATGTGTCATTCCTCAAGAAGGAATGGGGACCACAGGTTGCCACTTCCATTGATTCACTACAACTAGATAAGAGAGGACAAATGATACCAATTACCGAGGAGGTTTTGGATGTTTAAAGAAGGATATTGAGCATAGTGATTAGGGAATATCATGTCAGCTAGAGGGATTGGATGGTATCGGATGCCACATGGGAGAGTGAGCAAATTTTGTAGCATCCTGGTTTGTGGTTTCTTTGGGGAAATAAATCTAGGGAAGGGAGGACTTTGAAGTCCCTTTCCAAGTGACCACTCCATATGGATGGTGTAGTATCCTAGTTGACTCCTGTAAGCTATAGACTACAAAGAAAAGGGGGTCAAGATAATTAATTGATGCCACTTGGTTATAAAGGGTTATATTTCTAAAGTGACATTGAACAATTAATTAAAAAGGGTTTTTTAAGTGACTTGAGTTTATAAAGTCACTTTGATTTATTAAAAGGGTAAAAGGGTCCAAAAAGGGTCAATGAGGAAACAAAAGGAGAAGGAGCGAGTCCTCTCTCATATGCAATTTTTAATTTCTAAAAAATGAATTTGAGAGAGCTCTTATGGATTTTGGCTCTTAGGATGAAAAATCCTAGAGAAGAAGATTGGTTTCCATGGTGATACCATATACCCTAGCTATTTGTGGAGGAAATATCATTCAAATATTTCATTGTGATTCATTGTGCTTGGGTTTCCATCACTTGGTAGTTGATTTTTCTTATGTAGACATAAATTTGGCTTGAGAAGGACGAGTTAGGTTTGTGAAAATATTTCTTGTGTTGGCGACTAAGTCTTCTCCTTCCATGGCTGATTTTTGTTGGTGTAGAGGTTGAGTTCCTTGACGAAGAGGCTGAAATATAGTTGTTGGGAATGTTCTTTATATGCTAAGTGCATTACTTCAACAAGGGTCGAGCTCTTACTATTTTGGGGTGTGATTTACTTCCAGATAAAATCTTATCCACTGCTGGGCTAGTTTTCATCTACTATAAAGATGATTCGTATTCATTGGGTCGATTTCTAGTTGTGGAAAGATTGTAGCCTCTTGTTGGGTGGATTTTAGATCGGCTAAGGCTGATTTTATTCTTACTGGGCTAATTTTATCTTTGTTGAGGCTGACTTTCCTCTGTTGGGATGAAATAGACATCTTTCTTGGTCGATTTATTATTGGTGTGGTCACATTTACATTGATAGGATGCATTGAGTGCAAGCCGGGAGAAATATTATGTGAACGTGCTCAATTTCTCACTAGAAGAGATGATTATTCGATGGCAGAAAAAATATGGGTGAAAAAGACCATTTTTGTAGTGACATAATGGGGTTTTATTTACTTTTACAGCCTCAACATCATCTCTATCTTCCATCCAAGTGGTACCATTCAAGTGCCAATACTTTCAAGGAAATTTTGTGAGCTTTTTTTGGGTTGTATCTGCTTTGATTTTAGAAGATTAATACAAAATCCAATTTTCCCTCTTCTTTGGCTATTGATCAAGTTCCTTTTTCATAGTTATTGATGTCGTATATAATGTTTTTCAAATGTATTTCATAAGGTTGCAACTATTTTCTAAAAATACTACATCAGTAATCACAAAATTTAAACATCTGTTTCAAGAAGTTATTAAAATGGAAATAAACCTACAACCTACGTGTTTGATGAAAGTCATCACCTAGAAACACAAAACAATTGCTACAACAATAAGGAAAATTTATTACAATAGTAGGAAATTTATACCAGCAGTATAGGAGGGACATTACATACTCGGTCTCTCTAGATGATCTTACTTTTAACTCTTATTTGTGCTCGTTAAAACATGAAAATACACCTAACAAGTATAATTTTACCTCTTTTTAAAACCCATAAAAAATGAACAAAAAAGACACCATAGAGCACACTTTTATCTCTTTTTTTCACTTGTAAAACTATGAAGGATACATGCATCAATTTTTCTAAAAAAAAAGTGAAGGGGGTTTTATAGTTAATATGTATTATCAAAAATGGAAATTGTCAGTCATGTTTCCCTTGAACATAGAACATGTTTGCATCACTATCTTACCATTGGGTTTTAGCTTGCATAAGATTCGTTCCATTAGTGTGTCATATACTCCTATGGATAGTTACTTTTCCAATCTTTACAAAGAGTGCTTCAAATGCCTCACAGATTGATGCATTATGTCATCATTGCTTTTAAGTTTATGCTACCAAGTCATCATTGTTTCATTCTATATGTTCAAGGGAATTTAAGACTATGTTGACCATATACTTTATTATTGACTGTCCCAATCATCCATCACTTTTTCAGTTGTACTTGGTGATTCTCTCTCTTCACATCATCATAGTCATCATATCCATCCTTAATGATAACTTCCTAAACTCCTAAGATAGATTGAAGTTTGGAAAAATTCTCCTATTTAAGAGACTTTGTGTTAAGGCCTAGAAACATCCCCATGCAAATCCCCATCATATGTATAAAACCCCTTATTAAGCCCTAGATATTGAATTATTACATTTCTAGTGTTATATTTGTATGTTGGCTAGAACCCTTCATTACACCCTTTCATCACAATTGTATTGTTTTCCTCCTATATATATAACAAGGAGGCTTAGTCTTAGGATCATATTATCACATCTCATATTGTATTATGAATTGGATGTATTGTAAAAGGATCTTTCCCCCTTGAAGTGAACTGTAATTCATTTAATTTTATCATTTTTTAAGGCATTGGATCATAACATTTGGTATCAGAGCGTCGATCCTAGGGTTTTTCTTCTCCAAGTAAGTCATCTTATAATTTTCACTAAAACATTTTTTCTGGTACAATTCAGAAAATGAAACCTAGAGGTTATTTAAAATATGTTTCAAGGTATATTTGGTAAAATTTTCATCTTCTAGAGCATTATACCTTTACAGATATACCCTGTGGAAGATAGGGTTTTTGACTAGTCCTATAACTAGTCTCAAACATTTGTTCTAGGTAAAAAAAATAAAATCTTATTTAGAGAGGATCCAAATTATGCAAGAACTATTGAATTTACAAGAGAAAACGCCATAATATTTCTAGCAGAAAATTTAGAATAAGGTATTAAATATTGGACATGTGGTATTTTGTACAAGTTCGCTCTCTCGAAAAGGCATAAAATCAACAAAGTTTGGTAAAGTTATTCTAACTTTAACTTGGAACATCCAATTTTGGTCATCTGTATGGAATTGAATAGAAGAAATTTTAGAGTACTACATTCTTAAATTTTAGACTCATAAGGGCCGAAATTTCATAGATACATTAGAAGGAAGGTCAGCCAGGAGGACAAACTCCAAATTAAGGGCTTAAAAGGTATGTAGCTTACCATTGACATAAAATTTTATTAGAAGATATGTTTTTGGTGATTCCAAATTTGTAATAAAGAGGAAAAATAGGAGAATTATTTTTTTCTTACATGGCTCCAAAGGCTCCTCCAAAATTTACTTCACTATGTAAACCTCCAGAAAGATCAACCACGACTCAAGATGAAATCGACAAGATTTATCACTAGATGAAAAAGAGGATCACTGAAAATCGGGAAGAATTGGCACATAAGATAGATGAAACTATGAAAATAAATATGTATGAAATGGACAACAATATGGATAAGAATATAATGATAACAATAATGATATGAAAACAAATATGCAGGAATGGAAAACAATATAGATAAGAAGATGGATGACATGAAAAATAATATGGATGCATTGACAAATAAGATGGATGAAAATTTACAAAAATCCATGAAGGAATTGCAAAATTATTTTTCTTCCATGATGTTTTAGGCTATATATGATAGACTCTCTAAAGGAGATATCAAAACATAAAAAAATCAGGAAAATAAAGGTAGTATTCGAGTTGAACAATCTGTCGATTGTAAGCAATTTTTTAGTGGAGTTAATTATGATGGGGGTCCTAAGTTAAAATTTTCCAAGATTGAATTAAAAAAATTTGATGGTACAAATTTCTTTACGTAGGTGAACCAAATAGAGCAATATTTTGAATGGAATAATATTATGGATGATAAGAAAATGATTCACATACAAAATTTGAACTTTGAGATAAAATGATATCAATGGTATTAATGGGTAGTTAAACAAAAGCCTCATTTTTTATCATTATACTTGGGGTCTATTTAAAACATACTTAGAAGAACAATATGAGAAATTTTGGGAACATGAATACTTCAATCAATTTCCAAGAATCAAGAACTTAGGTGATATTGAAGATTACAATTCACAATTTTAGGTATTGGCCACAAGGGTGGATAACATAGTTGATGATCAATTGTTGGAAGCTTACATGGGTGGATTAAAAGAAGAAATTAAAAATGAGGTTTTCTTAAGACACATTGCAAATATTATGGAATCTATGCAATCTTCTCATCGTATTCAAGCTAATAATAAGGCTATGCACAAGTATACCATTGGATCACAAACCAGAAGCATAGATCCTTGTGGATTTCATAAGACAAGCATACCTCAATTGACAAGGTTGAAACCTCAACAAATGAATGAAATAATAGAAAAGGGAATATGTTTCAATTGTGACAACAAGTATAGTAAGGTGCATAAATGTAGTGAGAATAAAGTATTCTACATAGACAATGAAGAGGAAGAATATCAAGAATTGGAACCATCTTGAGATATAGAGCTAGGAGAGACTAATTGAATGATACCTTCTCATCTATTGGCTGACATCAGTGCTCCACAAACCATCAAGATAGAAGGATATATCAAAAAGAAAAAGGTAACAATGTTGATTGATTCTAGTAGTACCCATAACTTCATCAATTACAAATTAGCAAAAGATATCAATTGCTTTGTATATCCAACACCATAGTTTGAAGTAATGATTGCAAATAGAGGTACCATAAATTGTTCTGGGAATTTCCATATTATTAGGATCAATATGGAGGCGTATTTACTAGATAGTCCCATGATTTCCATCAAAATGGGTGGTGTTGATGTTGTATTATGAGTCCAATGGTTACAATAATTGAGAACAATGGCCCTTAATTTTCAAAATATATTCATGAGATTTTCCTTAGAAGGAAAGGAAATTGAGCTTAGAGGTATCCAAGGGAAACCCTATAAAGTGATAATCTCTAATATATTGACAAATTTATGCAAAAAGGAACATGATCATGTAATTGCACAATTGTGCTTACTAGATATTCAAACATCTATAGCCTCTACTCCAATGAATATCGAAAAGGTCATAAAAAATCATTCCAAAGTATTTGGAGAGATTCCTAAGGTTCTTCCACCTACTCAAGATCATGACCATGCTATTCATCTGCAACTAGGAAGTGTATATCCAATCTTCCATGGTTCTTCCTTAAACAAGATAATCAATGACAAGATCCTAGTGCAAACTATTTTATTAAAAAATAATGAGAATGGAAAATCATACTAGAAATAGAAACAATCCTTGAAATAGGGATTAGGAATCTACAAAATCAAGCAATTATTGAGTACCTCATCAAATGGAAGAACCTACCAGTGGAAGAGGAGACATGGGAAGATAATTTCTTCATGCAGACACAACCACAATTCTCAAGTGTTGAGTACAACACTTTTTTGAAAGGGAGGATCATGTTAATCCATAGAAAAATACCCATACAAAACCCCATGTTATATATAAAACCCATTATTAATCCTTAGATATTGAGTTATTACATTTCTAGTGTTATATGTGTATGTCAGCTAGAACCCTTCTTCGCACCATTTCATTAAAATTGTACACTTTGTCTCCTATATATATAACAAGGAGACTTAGTCTTAGGATCATATTATCACATGTGATATTGTATTATGAATTTGATATATTTTAAAAGGATGATTCTCCCTCAAAGTGGACTGTAATTCATTAAATTTTTATCATTTTTAAGGCATTGGATCATAACACTTTGTGAAAATGTTTGGAAGTTGATATTTTGTAGGGAACAATAACACTTCAATAAATCGATTATGAATGAGTTTTTTGATGAAGTCTATGTGTATATCAATGTTTTTGTTGCATTGATTTTGATCTATATCTTTGGTGAAATTGATGGCACTATGATTGTTGCTCCAAAGGGTGGTCAGATGTTGTTGCTGGAAGTTGAACTCTGAAAGGATATATCGAAGCCACAAGCCTTCTTGACTTACAATAACTGTTGCTAGATACTACACTTCTGTTGAAGAAAGATAAATAACCTATTGTTTCTTACAGGCCCAAGTGACAGGTCTAGAGCCAAGGTTGGAAACATAAACTACAATAGAATTTTGATCATTAGGGTTGTTGGCCCAATCTGAATTAGTGAAACCAACCAATAAAGAATTCTCCCATGATCTATAGTGTATCCCAAACTAAACTATGCCCCGAACATATCAAAGTATCCTTTTAGCTTCTTTCCAATGGATTTCATGGGGTGTTTTCACTTATTAGGAAACAATACCAATAGTAAATGAAATATTAGGACAAGTATGAGTCAAATATAAGAGGATACCAACTAACTGACAGTACAAAGTGGCATAAAATTCAGGATAAGTACATGTGTAAACAGGTTTGACTCCAGACTGGAAGAGAGAAGGGGTTGGTTTGAAATATTTCATGTGAAAGCAACAAATAAGGTCACATGCATAATTAGAATGACAAAGAAAAATTTCTTCTTTGGTTTGCAAAACTTGGAGGCCAAGTAAATAGTGAAAATAACATAAGTCGATTATTTCAAATTTTTTCTTAAGGATGGTTTTCACATGGTTTAAAAGTTTAGGTTTGCTACTAGTGAGGATAAGGTCATCAACATAAAGAAAAAGAATTATGAGATGACTTTCTACTTTCTTGGTATAGACATTAGGACTAAGATGACATATAGAAAATCCAGTGTCAATAAGAAAGCTGTCCATTTTGGCATATCGAGCTCAAGAAGCTTTCTTAAGGCCATAAAGATATTTCTTAAGGCAACAAACAAGGTTGGAGTCATTTTGGACATAGCTAAGAGGTTATTCCATGTAGTTTTCTTCTTGAAAATTCCCATGAAATAAGGTGGATTTAACATCCATCTGATGGACCTCCCATTTATGTGAGGCATAAAGGTATAGAACAAGGCAGATGGGATTCATTTCAACTATGGGAGAAACAATTTGATTATAGTCAATTCATTCAAATTTAGAGAATCCTTTGGAAACTGACTAGGCCTTGTGTCTTTCAAAAATTTCATCCAATGTATACTCAATTCCGTACACCCATTTACATCTGACAATTTTTCTTCCTTTTATAAGAGGTACAAGATCCGAAGTATTGTTTTCCATTAAAGATCATTACTCTTCATTCATTGTTGTGTCCCAATATAGACAATCTAAAGCTTCTACAAATGTTTCTAGATCATGAGTCTCTGAAACTTGAGTGAAAAGATAAGAGGCTTGATGGAACTATGAACAAATCTAATATTGATCTGAAGGATCACTCACAAAATCACCAATTGCTTCTCATGTTGAATAAAATAATCTAGGAAGCGATGGTTCTAGTGCAGGTTAATGTTAAGTGGACTCATCTAGAGGAAGGTGAGTAGGTGGAGGTGGATTTTTATCCTCACTGTCATCATCTGAATAAGAAGAAGCCAAAATCGGAACACAATATGACACAAATGTCGAGTATGGCTAGCAAGACAAAGATGGCATAAACACTAAATTATGCTTGCAGACCAAGATATTTTCATCAAATTTAACATCTCTTCTAATAATAATTTCATTGGGATGAGGTTGAAGAAGTCTATAAACCTTGACATCTTCATAATATCCAACAAAAATACACTTCTCACGTTTAGGATGTAAATCTTTCCTTTTATCGTCAGTAATGCGAGGCCATGTTACAAAACCAAATACATGGGCGTGACTCGCATCTAGCTTAAATTTATTCCAATGTTATATTTTTAAGATCCTTTGTGGTAGTTTGATTTACTATGAAATTTTGACAATTGAGGGAGTCCGCCCAATCATTGAGACTTAATCCATTATATTGGATCATACAAATAGCCATTTCTTTTAATATGTGATTCTTTCACTCACAAACACAATTTTTATGTGGTGTATATGGAACAATATGTTGTGTCTGAATGCCCTGTGCAGTGCAATAAATTGTAAATTTACTATTCACATATTCACCTTCATTATCTATTTTTAAGCCTTGAAGTTGACATCCATATTGTTTTTCTACAAGGGCCTTATAAGCTAAAAAAATTCCAAACACTTTGCTTTTGAGTTTTAAGATGTAAACCCAAGTGCATCTAGAGAAGTCATCAATGAAATTTAATAAATACTTGCACTCGGAAAAAGAAGGAGAAGAATAAGGATCAGACAAGTCACTATGAACAAGCTACAAATGGGTTGATGTGTTCCAAGAGGAACATTTGTCAAAAATTTCATGATGATGTTTGTCAAGAACACAAATGACATAAACACCATCTCTACAAGAAACAATAGGAAGAATAGTCACCATATTTTGATTACATAGTTGCTACAACGAGTAAGAGTTTAGATGAACAAACCACTCATGCCAAAGTTCACTCAATTCATTGCTATGAGAAACAAAACTGATGGAAAATATGATGACCCAAAGTTTTCAAACTTGTGCAACCTAGTAATATCATTAGAATTCCAATTATGAGGACATGCTTAGGATCTTTCAATTCCTTAATTACAACTTGGTGAGCTGAAAACTCTATAGTTTTACCTTCACCTAAATGAGTGATTTGATATACTGATAGAAGGTTGCAGGAAAGACTTGGAACACATAATGCATCATTGAAATCACCATTATATACCTATATTATTCCATACCCCGCAACACTAAGAGATCTACCATCACTGACAAATATTTTATTGGTGTTACATTCATTTAGAGAATAAAATATGGATTTATCCTTAGCCATATGATAAGATTCTCTGGAATCAATAAGACACTCATCAGAGGAAGAAGTAGAAGTTGCATGGAAGGAGAAACCATAAGCAGAGAGTGCATGTCCATGAGAATAATAATAATAATAATAATAATAATAATAATAATAATAATAATAATAATAATAATCAATACTGATATTGTGCTTATTCATCACTGCTTCGAGGGCTTCCATATTTAAAAAAAAATATAATCAACATGACCGTCTTTCCCACAAAAGTTGTAATGTCTGTCAGTCTTCTTTATTTTGGATTTTTCTCATTTATAACCATTAGGAGAAGAATTTGGT
This sequence comes from Picea engelmannii, assembly GCA_009831015.1. Lineage (NCBI taxonomy): Eukaryota > Viridiplantae > Streptophyta > Pinopsida > Pinales > Pinaceae > Picea > Picea engelmannii. The sequence continues at coordinate 328,552 of ML783737.1, forward strand.
GGAGAGGGATTGGGATCCATTTTTTCTTGTTGTTGTGGCAAGGATGTTGCTTCTTGAGATTTTTCTATTTATCTTTATGCAGGGATGATTTTAAAGATGGAAATTTATTTTAAAATGTAGAAACCTTCGCGAATCTTACTAATCCTTCATATGTCAACTATAAATGTTTGGCGATATTTTTGTAAAAATATTCAAGTTTCTAACTATTTTATATAGTTTTTATAAATTTTTAGCTATTTTTAAGGTAAAATAATTTTATCCTATAGAATTTGGGCGAATCATATTTTAAATAGCGAATCTCATTTTTGGAAAAACCATGGAAAATTAGCCCATGAGCGAAATTTAGCCCCTAAAATCATCCTTGTGACTTTATTTTGGGCCACTAAGTATTTTCTAGATGTACCTGTAGTGTTTATCAATCCAAGTTTCACAAGATTGGCTTTCTCTCAAATTAGAGCATCACAAAAGGAATCAAGAGAGGGTTCTTTATAACCACTCCCTAGAGCTTCCCCAGTGGCATAAAAGGTAGATACGAAAACAAAATATGCACTACTGAGATTAGAAAGAGTATCATATATGGATCGATCTTCCTTCAAATCTACTTGAAAATATATACACAAAATTCTAAGTGTTTTGAAATTACATAAGTAATATTAAATGCAAGGAAAATCATTAGAATTGAATTCATTATCTAATTTTCTAACTAGTGGGCTCGAATAATATTGTGTTTACCAAACATAACTTCAAGATTTTCCCAAGATTTATTTGGGCCCTCATTTCCTTGATGGTAAAACCTTGAATTAGGAGAGATAGAAATTCCAATTAGTCCACGTGCTTTGTCATTCCTATTATTCCATTTGGAATACTTTTCATCATCAGTGGGTTCTTGTTCTTTTCCCAAGGTAATTTGGTACAATTCATTACTTCTTAGTACATCCTTTATATGATATTTCCATGAGAATTAGTTGGTACGCGTAAGAAGAATATTACTAGGAGAATTCATATTAAAATATGAAAATAATATGGATTTACAATCTAAAATTGATGGTCTAGATGGAAATCTCTAAAAAAAGTAGGTTGTTTAAAAAAATGGCATTGAAAACAGACATCATCTGTGAAAGTTATGCCCTTTTGAAAAAAGGCATAAATGGTAAGAAAATAGCCATGTGGCAAGTAGAAGTTGGTCCATGTTGTGATGCTCTTCCTAACTGTTCTTATAAGCTCACTTTTAAATAATTTACTTATAAAGTGACCCACTTTTATAGAATAAGTGAGAGTCACATTTACAATGAAGTTTCTTTGTAAATGAAAGTTGCATGCAAAAAATAACTTAGAATCAAACATTAAATTTATTTAATAGTGATTCACTTTTGTAATTAAGTGAAATGCACTTTACAATGAATGCATTAACTTTTTCAAAAAAAGTAACAAAAAAGAGACTTGAACTCAAGACCTCTTACTAAGTAAAGTAACTTTCAACTAAGTGACCTAGTGCAAAACACATTATAGTGTTAAGAATGAGAATTGGGGTTGTTGTTGTTGTAGTGGAAGATGGACGTGAAGTGCTTTCCCAATAAAAACTTATTTTCATGCATTCACGCACATTTGTTTTTTACTTCTCAACAATAACAAGAGTTAGATCTCTGTTAGCTTACCCCAAAAATGCAAAATTTCCCTATGTTTATGCTTTACCAAGATCACATAGAGAACACGACAAAGAGCATACTTAGACATGAAAACCCTTTCCGATTTGTTTCTAATTTACTGAGATCACATAGAGTGCAGGGAAGATAGCATGCATAGATAAAAAATAGAAGCAACACAAACATAAAAAATAGAAAGCCAAAATAAAACCAAAATGTTATCTCTATAGAAATTTAAAAGGACGTATTCAGTCTTTATACCTCTAGATCTGATTGAAATGGGTGTATCTTGGGGAAACAAAAACCTTTTTGAGTTAAACAAAAATAGTTTGTAGCTGAAAGAAGTGCTTTGGATGCACTGAAATAGTCCTGTTATCCCCAAAATGTACAGAAATGAAAAAAAATAGAGATGCGACAACATGGATTCAAGATATTGGTCTACATCAGTAGCAGGTCTTCAAATGCACTTTGATACCATGTTCGATTTTTTTTTATTCCAATAGTGGATAAACACCTTCTATAAACACTCACACAACCAGATCAAATATCAACAAACCGATGTTTTTAACTAGTAAACCCCCTGTGGGGAAACATATATGACCCCATCCAACGTGGAAACTTAGAGAAATTTATTAATGAAAAAGAAAATATGTTGCAAAGAGTTTCTCATGATCGATCATCAACAAATAAACCTCCATGCTCTTTAAATATATATGATGGACCAATCATGTGTTAAGCCACATATGAATGTAGCCATTAATATCGAGGAGAATATGAGTCATCGAATCACTCTATGTTAGGAATGTAAATGTGTTGAACCTACACAAAATAGATCTATCTATAAAATACCACACACATTTTTAGAGAGAAATTGAGAAAGAAGAAGCAAGAGAGAAAGAATAGAATAATTCTCATTAACCGTAATGAATAATGAATAATTTACACATGATATGCTATGTATAACTCAACCAATGCACACTGGAGGAGAACCAATGCGCCATAGTGGTGTTCTAGAGTGACCTGGACACACACCAGCAGTTACGGTAGTGAACTGCCACCTATTGTAGTCTCTCAGGCAGTTACATGAGTGAACTGCCACCTAGTTGAGTTAACTCATCAACTAGTCTTCAATTAACTGACTGAAATAGAGTGTAGTGAGGAGTAGATCAAGGAATCAAGGGTAATACACCAGTCTAGTGATGAAACCAAGGAAAGTGCGCATTAGATGGTGATGATCCCAATGTTTCATGGTGACAAAACCAATGCAACATCTAGACTCAACTCAACTAGTCAAACTGAAGTGTCAATTGAAGAGAATATTCTCCAGGTGGAATATTCTACCCTAAAATAGAGGAGAATGGATAATGACTAATTATGTCTAATAAACAAGGAAAAACCTTAGGAAAAATAAATCCTAGGTGTGTGTGAAGTAACTCCAACACCCCCTCTGAACATCACTATGGTGAAAATAAAGAATGGGTCCCAACAATGAGGCCACGTTAGGTACCCAAATACAAAAGATACACTAAAAATAAAGTGAGGAAAGAGGGAAAAACTCATGGGTAAACCCCCCCCGCAAGGTACAATGTATGTAAAAATAAGAACTACAGTTGCAAGGAAACTATTTCCTTCGCTCCAAGATGAATTCATAGAGAATGGAATTTGTGCTCAGTGAAGGCCTTGTTGAAGATGTCTTTCGTCTATTATGGTGAAGGAAAAAAATATAGGTTGATGACCCCCTCGTGCACTAAGTCCTAGATGTAGTGAAAGTGGATCTCGATGTGGTTCATCTACTTCCTATGAACTAGATCTCTATAGAACTTTAGAGTCCTCTGGTTGTGACACTAGATGATGATCGACTGATGAAACTGAATTCCCAACTTAGTCAGAAAATGTTGTAGCCACATAGCCTGAATGGTTATGTTAACTACCTCTCTGTACTCTGCCTCAATTGAATATAGAGAAATGGAAGCTTGCTTCTTTCTCGACGAATAGATAGGCCTGGAACCAAGACTGAGTGAGTAACCAGATTTGGACTTGCGACCAACCCAGTCAGAATCAGTAAACCTGATGAGATCTAATGTAGCGTTTGTTGCATAATGAATCCCAAAGGTGATGGTGCCTTGTACATATCAAAGGATATGCTTTGCAACCTTCCAATGTATCTCATGTGGCTCCTGCAAGAACATGGAAACTGCACCAACTACATTGGAGAGGTCTGTTCTGTAGTTTGTGAGATACAACAAGATCCCCACTAGTTGTTTGCACAATGTGATTTCAAATAGTGGAGTGTACCTGCCATCCTCAAGTTTGACTCTTGATAGGAAAGGAATCAGAGAAGACTTGTAGTCTATCAAGTGAAATCTCTCAAGGAGATCTCGTGCATACTTATCTTGAGATAGTTTGATGCCTGATGCATCCTGACTGATCTTGAGTCCAAGGAAGAAGTGTAGTGGACTCATGTCCGTCATCAAAAACCTGTCATGTAGAATCCTTTTGACTGTGGCAATCATTGAAGTCGAGCAACCAATGATCAACAAATAATCAACATACAAAACTAAGAGTAGAAGTGAATTAGCTGTCCTGAGCATGTAGACATTCGGGTCTAATTTACAACGTACAAAGTTTAGTGACAACATGTAGGAGTCCATCTTGGCATACCATGCCCTCGGAGCATGCTTGAGGCAATAAAGGGACTTCTTCAGTTGAAATACCAAATATGAGTCCTTCATAAATCATTGGGGCTTCTCCATATAGATCTCCTGAGAGGGATCACCATGAAGAAAAACATTCTTCACGTCCATTTGATGGACTTCCCATACCTTGGTTGCTTCAATGGCAAGTTCCAATCGTATCAAATCCATCTTTTCTACTAGAGAAAAGGTCTCATCATAGTCAATTCCATGCACCTACTGAAAGCATTTGGAAACAAGCCTGGCTTTGTATCTGATAATCTTTCCATCCATTGCACTCTTGGTCCTATAGACCCATCTTCATCTAACAATTTTCCTCCCACGAGGAAGGGGAACCAGATCCCAAGTCTGGTTCTCTAGGAGGGAGCTGTACTAATACTACATGGTGGATTCCCAAAAGGGATTTCCAGTAGCCTTGCCATAATACTGTGGATCTGAAGAATGAACCAAGAAAATATGCCTGGAGGGCAATGGTTCAGTGGAAATGAGTGAAACAAGAGGCTCCTAAAAATTAGATTGAGTCCTCCTAGTATCGGTTGGATTACCAACAAGATCCCCTGCATCCTGAAGAGTAGTATGTGCCCACTTGGGACTCTTCTCTAGATCTGCAATTGCATCTGGATAATCTAATTGTAATGACTATGTATCTGAATCATTTGATTCATTTGAATCATAAATCTCATCTGAAGTCGAGTCTGCATGTGCATGCGCATCATCTCGGACAAGTGGAAGAATGAAGGTGTATGCATGTGAATGTTGAGGTGCATGCGAGTCACTTTCCTCGAATTGGACACTACACTCAATGATGATCTGGTCCAAGGAAAGATCAATAAGAATATATCCCTTCACAACATTGGGGTATCCAACAAAAAAACACTCATTTCTATGTGGATCAATTGCCTTCCTCTTTTTACAGGGAATTCGGGCCCATGGACGTGAATCAAAAATATGAAAGTGGGTCACTTCCAGTTTGAGACTGCTCCAGGCCTCGTAGGGGGTATTATCCTTAATAGATATATGGGGAGATCTGTTTTGGATGTATGTTTCACAATTAATTTCTTCATCCCATAGTCTCTGTGGTAGTGAATTTCCATGTAGCATGCAAGATGACATCTCTTTTAGATATCTGTTTTTATGCTCAACAACTCCATTTTGTTGGTTGTGGAGCCTAATTATCTTCCTGATTTATAGGTCTTTTACTTTCAGCCGTGTTTATACCCCATGAAGTATTTACACCCCAGAAGTATGTACACTCTTCCACACGGGGGAGTGCAGAGGGGGGGTACCCCCTCTGTGGGGTCCGGGGGGCCTATCCCCCCGGCTGGGGGGTCTGGGGGCAAGCGGGCCCCTAGCGGGGGTTCGGGGGCGAAGCCCATGAAGAAAAAATTGCCTTGTAAAAGTATATTATAATTTCATTGTAAATCTGGATCGTTCATTATAAGGTCACATATCTAACGATAGAGACTATGTTAGGGGTTTTTGCCCTAGAAGGCAACCCTCTTTTATGAGGGAAATGTATCATGGCTATGGATGGTGGTGAATATTGTATTCTGAGAGAGGAGACTGTGAGAGATAGAAGAGGAAGTTACAACAAGTTTTGTTGTAGGTTGTATCCCTTCATTTGTTGGATAATAATAAAGGAAGGACCTGGCAATTTCTCTGGTGGACGTAGCCCACACTAGGTGAACCACGTAAATCTGTGAACCACGTGGTCCTATTTTTCTAACAACTAGTATCAGAGCATAAGGTAACTTGCAGGAAAAGAGGGTTCCTGGTTCGAGTGGGAGCAATGTCGGAAGATGGAAAGTTTAGGGTCGAGAAATTTAATGGCCAAAACTACCAGTTATGGAAGATGCAGATGGAAGA
>ML783737.1:338087-372541 GCA_009831015.1 Picea engelmannii
GGTAGAGTATGTTGCTGCTACAGAGGCTAGTAAAGAGATGATTTGGTTACAAAGGTTTATGTAGGAATTGGTAAAGAAGCAGGAGAACAACAGGTTGTACTATCACAGTCAGAGTGCCATTCACCTTGCAAAGAACTCAACCTTCCATTCGAAGAATAAGAATATATAGTTGAGGTACCACTTCATAAGATACACCTTGGAAGATGGACAATTGAAGCTGGAAAAGATACACATTAGCCAGAATCCTGCAGACATGTTAACAAAGGGAGTAACCAGGGAGAAACTGAGTTCCTGCTCAGTTTCAGTTGGTCTTCAAGAATGAAGATGAAGATGAGAAATTTTCCAGGTCCAAGAAGGTTCAGAGTCCAACATATACAACAACGGTGGAGTTGTTGAGATCAATCTCCAAGTGGGAGATTGTTGGTTGTGGAGCTTGATTATCTTCTCGATTTATAGGTCTTTTACTTTCAGCCGTGTTTATACCCCATGAAGTATTTACACCCCAGAAGTATGTACACTCTTCCACGTGGGGGAGTGCAGAGGGGGGGTACCCCCTCTACGGGGTCCGGGGGTAAGAGGAAACCCCGAAGCAAAAATTGTCTTGTAAAAGTATATTGTAATTTCATTGTAAATCTGGACCGTTCATTATAAGGTCACAGATCTAATGATAGAGATTATGTGAGGGTTTTTTGCCCTAGAAGACAACCCTCTTTTATGAGGGAAATGTATCGCGGCTATGGATGGTGGTGAATATTGTATTCTGAGAGAGGAGACTGTGAGAGATAGAAGAGGAAGTTACAGCGGGTTTTGCTATAGGTTGTATCCCTTCATTTGCTGGATAATAATAAAGGAAGGACCTGGCAATTTCTCTGGTGGACGTAGCCGACACTGGGTGAACCACGTAAATCTGTGTCTCTCTTGTATTGTGTGTCTTATGTGTTTTGTTTCTGCATTTGTTTTATTTTATTGCTCCGCGGTCTTGTTTTTCTAACACATTTTGCTGTGGAGTATAGGGAACGGTGTTTTGCAACTGAATCCATTCCTCATGGAAAAATTTTTGGAGCTCATGATTGACATACTCTCATCCATTATCAGTTCGGAGGACTTTTATTTTCTTTCCGGACTATGTCTCAACCAGGGCTTTGAAATATTTGAGGTGTTGAAAGACCTCAGATTTTTTTCTGAGAAGGTAAATCCATGTAAAACGTGAGAAATAATTAACAAAAATGAGAGAAAACCTCACTTTTCTGATAGATGGATTCGAAAAAGGACCCATGAAGTCACTATGATTCAGATCTAAAGGCACATAAGCTCTCTGAGACTTTCCTTTGTCGAATTTCTCTTTAGGGTGTTTTCCAAGAACACATCCCTCACATACTCCCTTGTAGAAATGGATGTTTGGTAGAGCATCAAACAATATTTTCTTGCTAAGCCATTACATATATCTGAAATTGAAATGTCCAAACCTTTTGTGCCATACCCTACTACTTTCATCAACATTGGTAAGTAGTAAAGAAGAATCTAGTTCAATCAATTCACAAAATGTCTACAATCTGGATTGATGATTTACCTCACAGGTAGCAACCCTGGAATTGGTTTGCATGTCATATATGTCCACTAAATTTGGTGTGAATATGAATTTATTTCTGGTGCTTGGATTCGTCATCTGATACAGGGAGAGAAGGTTGACAAAAAATTTGGGAATGTGCAACACATTGCTTCTGTTGGTGAGTTCAATCCTTCCTTTGACAGTGACTTTGACTAGAGAGTTGTCCCCAATCAGAATAGGAGGACCTTTTCATGAATCCAATGAAGAATAAATTTCTTTTGAGGCAACCATGTGATGTGATGGTCTTGAATCTATGATCCAAGCATAAAGAGAGGAGTTGATGGCAATCAAGGCATGGTTAGAATTCCCTTTCTTGGGATTCTTATCTTCTGGCTTCTTCTTCTTCTTGGAACCCTTGGGAATGTGATCTCCAAGGTTTTTTTGGTGAAGTGTTTTATTCATTAGATATATTTGTTTCTGCATGCATTTCTCCCCTTTTCTTCCCTTTCCACGTTTGGAGCCAAAGGCATTGGTGAAGGGTTTTGTGTACCCTTCCTTCTTCGAATATGCATGAGATTTCCTTTTGTATTTCTCTTTAGATTTATGATATTTATGGAATCCATCTTGCATAGTAAGTGCATGCACCTTTGGTCCTTTTAATTTTCCCATGTTGATGAGCTCGGTTTTCTCTTGTGTCATGGATTCAATAAAGTACTCAAGAGACATAATTTTTGAGGTGGATCTAGAGGTGAATTTGACTAAGTGGAATGTTGATAGGAACACAAATAATTCAGGACCAAGTTTGGATAGAATGGTGAGAACCATTTGTTTCTTCTCCTTAGATTTATCAACCCTGCAAGCTTTGAGTTGCGACAATAAATCCTTGAATTTTGTAAAGCAATATTGGATATTGTCGAAGATTTTTGGATCCAATGTGATGAATTGAACCTCTAGCATGTGTCCCCTCATTTCATCTTGTTTTCCCAATATCCCTTGCAAGGTGGTCCAGGATTCATTGGGAGTCTTACAAGAAGATATGTGAAAAAGGAGATCAGGAGAAATAATACCGCAAATTGTTCTGAATGCTTCATCCATTCGATTTAAATACTTGTATTTTTCTATGGATGATGTTGGTTTTGTGTCTGTATTCAAGGTTAACCTATACAATCCTCTGGTTTGGATATGTATGACTATTTTCCTTCCATGCAAAGTAATTGTAAAGTGTAAGAATGAATTCTTTTTGGAAATCCATCTTTGCGTGGTCTTCAATCTTTTGTACATGCAAAAACATTGGTGTAGCTTTTTCTTAGTAGTTCATCGGCTTTGATACCATGTAAATTTTTTGAACCTGCATAGAACAAATCTAGCTAGAAAATACCACACATATTTTCCGAAAGAAATTGAGAAAGAAGAAGCAAGAGAGAAAGAATAGAAGAATTCTCTTTAACCGTAATGAATAATGAATAATTTACACATGATATACTCTGTATAACTCAACCAATACACATTGGAGGAGAATTAATGTGCCATAGCGGTGGTCTATAGTGATCTGGATATACACCAACAGTTACGGGTGTGAACTGCCACCTAGTATAGTCTCCTAGGCAGTTACGAGAGTGAACTGCCATCGAAATGAGTTAACTAGTCAACTAGTCTTTAGTTAACTGAATGAAACATAATGTAGTGAGGATTAGATCAAGGAATCAAGGGTAATGTGCCATTATCGTGATTAAACCAAGGAAAGTGCACATTATCTGGTGATGATCCTAATGTTTCATGGTGACAAAACCAATGTTGCATCTAGACTCAACTCAACTAGTCAAACTAAAGTGTCAATTGAAGAGAATATTCTCCCCTAAAATATAGGACACTGGATAATGACTAATTATGTCTAATAAACAAGGAAAAACCTTAGGAAAAATAAATCCTAGGTGTGTGTGAAGTAACTCCAACAAGGAACATATCGTGACTCTAGGATTACAAATGCATACAAATTCATACTAAATAAACATACAAAGAAACACATTTTAACCTAACGAAACATTAGACCAAGTTGATCTTAAATAACTCCCAAGCGTCTAAATATATTAGCACATGAGACTTTGGAAAGTGGATGGAGCATTACAAATGTTGAAAGGAATCACTAGAAACTCATAATAACCTTCATATGTTTTTAAGGTTTTCTTTGGGATGTTTACCTCTTTCATCTTGATTTGGTAGTATCCTGAACATAGATCAAGTTTAGTGATTTTTTTTTTACCATGAATGTCATCAATAATAGGGATGGGAAATTTGTCCTCGTTTTTCAACTTATTGAAAGCCCAAAAAATAGGACACATGTGCTAAGTTCATTCCCTATTTAATACCATGGCTATTGGTTATGAGTAAGGGCTTGTACTAGTACGTATGACCCCTTCCTCCAAAAACTTTCGAATTATTTTTTCTATTTCATTCTTTTATGTAAAATGGTGGCAATAACTAGGATGTAAATTTGGTGGTTTACTTCTTATAAGTAGGGGAATTCCATGGGAATGCTTTCATAGAGAAGGAGGTAAACCCTTTGGTGTCTCAAATATTGGATGGTGTTTTTTAAGGACTAGCTACAAGTTTGGGTGGATTTATTGTGTTGGGTTATCCATAACTTGCATGGAATTAAATTATGAAATAATTCCACAATGCCCTTTCTTTAATAAATTATCCATACGATGAGAGATGACTATTTCAAGTGGGCATGCCTGAAGCCGTCGAAGGGTGTGTACATGACCCTATTTAGTGAAGCTTATATAGAATTATTAGAAATCCATGGTGACTGATCTCAACATGAATAGATACTCCCCCCCAATATTATATCACACCCACCCATACAAATGAAAAATATATGGGTTTTGAGTTGACAGTCCCCCCTCTGGAGTCTAATATTTTCACATCTTCCCCCATATTTCATCATAGCTCCATTGGCGATCATGATTTGAAAATTTTTCATCGGATGTACAAAAAAGTGCGTTTCTTCCACCACTCCCTTGTGAATTCAATTGTGAGTACTACCATTGTCAACTAAGGCTATGAATTTATGGTGTTTGATGTAAACTATGATTTTCAAGGTTTGTGGAGTTGAAATGGATGATAATGCATGTATAGAGATAAGTGGTTCTTCATGAGAGAATGGAGGTTTGATATACACCTGATTTTGAGTGTTGGTTTCTTCAACTTGTAAATCTAGTGTCCCTTCAATACATGTGTCTTTGGTTAGGGATTGAGTGGTCATATCAATTTGGAACAATGTTCTTTACATCAATGAAATGGAGCATATTTTTCATCTCAATTATAGAAGATTCCTCATCTTTGGTAATCTATCATTTCCATCGGAGACAACCTTTTTACTTTCAAGGAATGAGTAGGAGTCGTTCTTGGGGAAGCTCCCTAGGGAGGATGAGAGAAGGAAATTAAGGTTACCTTTTTTGTTTGTACATTGATCACCATATTTCCTTCTAGGTCACTCTACATTGCTTCCAACCATGTAGTGGGATGTTGCATTATAAAATGAGCTTAAATATTCTCCTTGATGATGCTAATGAAACATTCTTTGTATAAAGAATCTTCTAAATTATCTGTATGTATAGATAATTTCTCAAAGGACGCCATATTTTGTGATTGAACTAGTTTGGCGTAACTTGGTAAGTCAACCCAAATAGTGAACATCTTTCTCGAAGTGGTACAAACATCTTTAACAATCTGGATCCAATTTATATAGCCTGCATGCTCAATTTTTATTCCATTCTCACCATTTCCATCATTCCATATCTAGATAAAAAAACCCCACCTTGAGTCTCAATATGTCATTGGTAATTCCCTGGAGGGAGAAGTAATGTTCCATCTAAGTGACCCATCTATATAGGTCAAAACCATCAAACTTGTTTAGTTCCACCTTAGGAGAATGGTTCCATAAGTTATTACCCATTGAACTATTATTATTCATAATGGACAATGGTTGTGGATGGTTAAATAGTCCTAATATAGAAATTTCTTCTTGGTGAAGCTCAATGTGTTGTGTATTCCTGTGGTTTTTTATGGTATGCTCTGATTTTACATATCTATCAATTTATCAATACTCATATTCTCGAAGTTGCTAAACTTCTCTTCTAGATTCTCATCCATATTCTTATCCAACATCTCATTGCACACAATTTTGTCCTCACGAATTTTCTTAAGTTGCTTATCTACATAGTCCAATATTCTTGTAGTAGAGTGGTTTTTCATCTTGTTTGGAAAAGTATGAGGTGGTTTATAAGTACCCTTCATGGGTGATCTAGCTAAAATAGGTTATTGTATCCTAGAGACAAGGGAGTTTCTGGTTCTATAGGTCTATGATATATGTGTGGGATCCAACAACAATACACAACCCAATATCTTAGGGAACTAACGAAAGAGGCTCAATCCTGCCCTTAGACATACTACTTGACTACCATGGTACTAGAGAGTGATCTCCCTGAGTCTTTTTCTCAATGTACTATAGCAAAAACATGACTAATTGGTTTATCTAAGGATAGATTCATGTATACCTAGGGGAATTCCTATATTCCCAATGATACATGGAAGTGAGATTTGATATGCAAGTACTACCTAATGCAGTGCCTTGAAGGGATAATAATAGGGGTTACAAGGGTTTCCAACAATGATATTCCACTTGGATTCTTCCCTTAAGATATTTTTATTCATTGAATGATAAATCATTCTTTTATTTAAAGATAATATAACACGTCTCTAAAAAAAAACAAAAACATTTAAGCTTGCTAAACCAAGAAAAATGTATGAAGATCAATAGAAAATAACTTGTGCAAGGTAGGGTTTGAGACCAAACATGTAAAATGATCAAAACTTTTGTTATGCTTCTCAGATTGACTATTATGAAAACAATTATGAAATTCCACACCTTCTCTGGATCTATTGGCACTATTTTGATTGAAATCTATGCTCTTTATTAAAATATTTCCAATCTATAAAATTCATGATCTTCTTGGAAAAAACCCTATGATTTAAAATCAATGATATCTCCACTTTCCAGACTCCGTTTACGATGATTTGTTTTTTGAAATTGGGAATTTCTTCGAGATGAATTTTGTTCTTGGGATGGATTTTAAAATTATGCAAAGAAAGTTTTTGAAATCATTTTTAGTGTTTTCATCCTCTTTTTTCCTTCAAAAATTAGCAAAGAAAAAACAATTACCACTTTGTGCCAAGAAAAATACCCCTTCATGTCAAAGAAAGAGCTCTGATACAACTTGTAGTGTACTTAACCCCCGAAATTTATATATTTTACACAAAATATAGTGCAAAAACTAAGAACACAAGAGAAAAGAGAGATAAACCCTAAGAAATATCGCTTTGCTAAGCAAAAAATAGAGAGTTATGTTCACTTACCGCTCTGACGGGGAAACACCCAAGAATGGTTCTCCAAATAAAATAACAACTCTTGACCAAACAATACACAAGCTTATACTAAATCTATAGCTATCTATATATAATATTAACTACTTATGAGCCCTTTATAATAACGGTTGACCAACTAATTTGTGTGTTATTACTGAAAAGGACCCTTTATTACATTGAGTGACTAACAACTAACTTTTTAATTGGCCTTAATCAAGAAAGGTGGCCTCACACATTAATAAAGTATCTAAGTAAGGGGGTTAGGGTAGGACCCTAACATGTTCTTTTGAAAACATGTTTTATACAAATCATTCCCTTAAAAACATCAAGAAAATTAAAAATAACACTATACAAACAAAGTATGAGAGAATATTCCAATTAACATATGTTTTAATGAACACGGTGCTAATTCAGTTAGTTAAAGGCAAATCCTTATCAAAATTAATATTAATTCTATAATTAGGAAGGAATTAGATAAAATTCTTGAAGCCAATGTCATGTTTATAGTACACTACTCAAAGTGGGTCACCAATGTGGTTCCTATTTGGAAAAATAATGGTGACATCTACCTTTGTGTAATTCTATATCTTTGAACCAGGAAAGTGTTAAAAATAATTTTCCTTGGCCTTACATGGATGTGATTTTGCAACATGTTGTAGTTTGATAAATGATGTCTATGGTTTTTTTTTGTACAACCAAATCAATGTGCATACAAAATATTAGTTTACAATCACATTTAACACATGACAGGGTACCTTTGCATACCATAGTATTCCCTTTGGGATAATCAATGCAGGTGCTACATTTCAACATTTGTAATCATATGATTGGAATTATTAGTCAAAGTTTCCTTGATGAATTGATTTTGAATTCTAAAATTTGAAAATATAATTTTGATAATTTAATAAAGGTTTCTATTAGATGTAAGAAGTTTGACAAAGTTGTATTTGGTGGCAATAAATATAAAATTGTAGGTCACATTGTTTCTAAAGACAATGTAACCATCGATCCTAAAAGTATTTTTTCAATTCAAAACCTGCCCGATCCTACCTTGAAGAAACATATATTCAAGCCTCTATGAGTAAAATTAATTTTGTGTGTATGTGTATCCTTGATTTCACTAAAATTATCAAACATGTAAATAATTTTATAAGGAAAGATGCAGTTTTCTATAGAGATATAGATGCTCAAAAGGCATTTTAGTCCATTAACAATTATATTAATTCCACCCCTAATTTGGATAGGGCTTAATTTTTGTAGGGAATTTCAAATCCATTCTAATGATAATGATGAGGTGGTTCTATCTATTTTATTTTAGTTAAATGATATTGTTTTTGGTATATTGGTGGATTTCGTGGGTCAAAGTGTAAATGTAAATGATGTATAATACTTTATAATTGAAAAACACGCTTTTGAGACCATAACCACTCTAAAATAATTCATACATTACCTTTTATTCAATGCACAATTGTGAAAGTACTACTATCCATAGTAAAATACTTGTTGTCCCAAACCTATATCTAGGATAAGTTGGTTTACTAGCTTGATAAAATTCAAGAATTTGACCTAGAAATCATGATTTCCAAAACAATTCACGGTATGGATTTGGCCTCCTCTTGCCTAAAATTCCTAATATTAATATTCAACCAACCTTGAGTATGATCTCTCCCTTTTTACATTTTTTCGGATGAAATTCTCTAATCTTGATCTTGACTTAATTATTGATCTATGGTACAAGCATATTATTTATTTATAGAATACAAACTTCCTTCTCATATTCAAGGAAATGAGAAAAGGAGGTCAAGTCTCCAATTTACAAAGTATGCTATATTGAACAATTTCGTTCTCCATTCACATTCTAATTGCATGCTTCTCCAATGTGTGGGAAATACCCAATCCAAGGTTATTCTCAAAATATTCCATCATGGTTACCACCTTCAGTTTCATAGTGGAAGGAATTATGAATCCAAAGTGTTGTGTACCTCATATATGAAAATATATTCTAGAAGGTAAATCCTTAATTTTAGAAATAACTCAAATCATTCACACATAATAATGAACACAATAATGTAGGGAAAACCCATGAGGTAGGTTAACACCTTATATTATTCCTAATGGAAGTAAAACACTCCTCAAGAAATTCTTGATACAATTACAATATTCTCCACCACCTTCATTACATTTCTTCTACTTATTTATTATACTATCTACCTCCTAGGAACATTCTAGGGAAGGAACATTCCAGTAGGTGGAACCTTCTAGTAAGAATTATTACATTTATTTCTTTGAAACTACTACATAGGTATTATTTACTAGAAAAAACCTCCACACATAGAAATACATAGCCACCTAACTATTATCATTCCCCTTGGGTACCTCCCTAGGAACTGCATATTACCCCTTAGGTATACTACATTCCACACCCCTACACATGTTTCATCCTTGAAACATGGGAAGAAACCATACAATATGATTAGACAAGAAATGTAGCAATATGGTACCAAGCATGATAATCCATCCATATTAGTGAAATGTTAACATGGGGTCCAACTATTTCCTTGCCACCTTGATCTGGAATCTGATTGCTCCTTGTTGTGCTATTATGATATCTCCATGTACCTCTTGATTTATTTCCTTTTTGGTGAAATGTTGGTCCATAATATTTTTTTTTATTCACAGGCCCTTTCCTTAATGAATATTATTTCTCTGAGTGTTGAGGGTGTCGATATACAACAACTTTATCATTTGGTTCTTCTTTCTTTAACTATTTAACATGTGGTTCCTTAGCTTATTCTTCTTTTTATTAAAGTGATTATATAGGATATTATTCCAATTCAACCAAATATTCTTCATTTGATGTGCCATTAGGTACTGTAGTTTCTTTCCTTGCAAGGATTTCTTCATTTCCCCTCTTATGCCTTTCTATCTTAGTAAGAGAAATGTTCTACAATGTAATTTTCGTTTTCTTGTATCAAAGTTTTATAAACTTATTTTCTACATTAATATTAGTTGTGCCAACTGATTTTTTCTAAGGATATCCTAGAATAAAATCCACATCATTAATATACATAATAAAAATATTAGAATACAACACACATGTATCCATGGTAAGCTTCAAATATTTAAAAATTTGAACTTTCTTACCCTCAACTTACATTCTTCGTGTTGGAACCTTAGGTTATGATGATTCATCACACTTGTTCTAGAATCAATAAGTCAAGTGGTTGACCAACATTTGGAAAAATTTAGTTGAATGATCGACCTGGTATCTACATCATTGGATTGAGTAGTCGACAATGCTGTTAGTCGAACAATCGACTAGTAGACTAAAGCAATCGATCAGTGGATCGACTAACTGAGCAATTAACTATGAATTGGACACATGGAAAGTTGGGCTGAGAATCCTTGTCGAGATGAATAGACAACACATATTTTATGGAGTCACCTCTAAACACTGATGGTTGTATGTGGACAAGATCTTCCCAATTCCAAGGAATTTGGTTATATCTTGAAGCTATAAATTGCAGACCTTATGGGTCATTATAAAGTGTATAAGATTGTGAATTGAACATGTGTGAATATATTCAACATGCATTGGTATTTTGTAATCACAATGCATTGTGATTAAGTGTTGTAATAATGTCATTAGACATCACATGTTGTCTTTGAAAGTTATGCCTCTTTGATTATCTATAGTTCTGTTAATTTGTTTCATATCCGGTTACACCCAATCCTCAACATGGCATTAGAGAAACTTGTTATGACCTCACCTACTATCTACAAATTTTGATGAGTCATATTTTGGTGTGATTGACTTTGGGCAGGTGATTGTCTGACTGCAACTTTTGGAAATAGAACATATATGTCTAGATATTGAAGATGGATTTGAATATCAATCCTATAGTTTTGAATGGATAAAATTATGTTGTATGGGAACTAGACATGGAAATCCTACTGAAGAGTAAAGGATCATGTCAATATTCAAAGACTGTGACTCTAGATCCAAAAGACGATAAGCAAAAATTCGTTGTTGACAAGAAAAAGGACGAGGCTATATGGGTGATCATGACCTATATCTCATGGGAGATTCAATTTCACATCAGTGGAATCAAATTCCCTCATCAAGTATGGAAGAATATGAAGTCTCTATTCGATGGAGTTGATGAAATCCACATCATGCAATTGGAAAAAGAGTTGATCTCTCTCGATCCTCATTATTACGATCAATAGAGGACTATTTGGTGCATGTGAAGGAACTAAAGTTGAAATTAGGTGAATGTGGAAAGAATTATTTGAATAATGACAAACAAATCATCGTGTTGGTCATGATGAACTTGGAAACACCATTTTCCATGTTTGTTTCAAATTTTCACACCAACTGACATGCATGTAGGGAAGATGGTAAGGATTACACCTTTGAAGATTTCTATGGATTCCTGATTACTGATGAAAACAAACTAATTAATGAAGGAAATATTGGTGGAAAATACCAAGTTCAGTTTCTCAAGGGAAAGGGAAAGTCAAATCACAAGGAAAGAGGATGGTTTGATATGCCTATATAAAGACCTAGATTCCTTGACCAAAATCCTAAAGGGAAGACAGATGTACCCTTCTAGAGTTGAAAGAAGAAGCCATGTTAGTACTGTGGAAAGACTGGACATGTGGAAAAGGTCTTCTACAAGAAGAGAGATGACCTAGAGAAGAAGATAAAATTCCTTGAAGGGTACATGTCCACTTTTCATTGACATGCTAATAATTTCACCTTCCAAGTCAGAACTTCTCAAGCATTGTCGTCTCATTCTATGCAGAATGAATGGGTAGTCGATTCTTAGTGCACTCATCATATGTATAAAGATGTTTCCTTGTTCATGTCCTTAGATAAAGTTGTGGAGAGAAAGATTTATGTTGTTGATGACTTTATCTTGACATTTTTGGTTGCAGTGAAGTTCCCCGTCGACACAAAAGAATTTTCAATTTCTATCATGTACTAAACCTTAGTGTCAATATGTTGTTGATTTTCTCAATTAAAATAGACATGAAATGTTGTGTAGATTTGGCCATATTGGTTCCTTGTTTGGCATTTGAAGAAAGGTTGGTAAATTTTCTCTGGAGGGTTTCTCAACCTGAAAGACAATTTGTATACGTTTTGTGGCATGACTTAACCCGACTTTGAACCAACTGATCTTCTTTCTCACATAAAAAAATGAAATCAAACCTGACATGAATGATTCAAAAACCTAAATTTTTGAAGTCCATAGTCAATGGAAACTTAAAATGTGGTTACAGGTTTACCTAAAGTGTTTCCTCTGATGAAGTCTATAAAGGATATGTGCTTGTCAAGCATCATCAGGCACCCTTTGACTCTGACAAAGAATGGAGAGCACAAAACCTCTTGGAACTAGTTCAAAGTGACCTATGCTACATTAATATACCTTCCTTAGTAGTTTGAAGGAACATATTGACTTTCATTGATGATCTTTCTCGTTTCACTTGTATTTATTTTTTGAAAAATAAGAATCTTGTCTTTGAAAATTTCGAAGAGTTCAAGGACTTTGATGAAAATCACTATGTCCAACCCATCATGTTCTTAAGATCAAACAATGGTGGTGAGTATGTAAATTGAAATTTTGTATAATACTTGGTTTGATTTGGTATTGAATGGAAGTAGTCAGTCCCTCATACCCCTCAACATAATGGCATTACTAAACACAAGGATCAAACTATTGTGCCAGGCATCAACACCTTCCCTTTTTCTTGTATTCTTGCTTGAAAATCCTTTTCTTTCAATAAAAAAATGGGACCTCTCCTTTTCTACCTGAGAGTATCTTGAATAACTAAGAACATATACCCCAACTTTTGATATTTGATTAAAATATTCTCATCCCTCTATGATCATGTTTCTTGATTTTTCAAAGTTTTGTTTGGTTTAATTTGGTTTTGACA
Source organism: Picea engelmannii (assembly GCA_009831015.1). NCBI lineage: Eukaryota > Viridiplantae > Streptophyta > Pinopsida > Pinales > Pinaceae > Picea > Picea engelmannii. The sequence goes on from ML783737.1 coordinate 351,007, forward strand.
CTTAGCCAATTTTCAATAATCATTTTTTCTATTGGAGAATTTCCCCTTAGCCCCTATGATACATACCATAGGAGTTCCACTAAATTCCTCCAACACATTGGAGAGTTTCCTCCAAATTCTGTTGATACACACTATTTATCACTGAACAAGTTGATAACAACTACTCTGATGCGACCAAGAGAGTTCCCATGAACTCTTCTTGTTGAACCATAAGATTTCCCCTAATATTCTCCAATAAATAATCAAGGAAACCAACATACTTCCCATTATAGGCTCTGGTACCTACTAGAGGATTTTGTGCTAATATTGTTGATGTACACTAGAGTTCTTTCCACAATTTCCTCCTATATAACCAAGCCATTTTTGAACTTCACCTTTGATAGAGTAAGGGATTTAACGTTGATCGAGTTCTTCCCAACCTTTCTAGTTTCTTTATTTTTTGTGCCACAACTATAAAAGAGAGCTCCCCCTCCATCCTTTTTATCATTTTCTTATCACCAAGGAGGAAAGAAAGTTCCAAACAAACGATAGATAATCTATCACACTCACCAATGTTTTCACCCTCCAATATCATCTCAACACTCTTTGGGTCCATGTGTCATTTTTTCCAGGTAAGTTGTAGCTCCTCTCTCTTCATGCTTTTATATTCTGCAAGGTTAGGGTTAGTTATTGTCTCTAGTAGAGGGTACCTATGATCCCATCCACTGACCCTTATACCTTTTCCTCCTTTGATAATGACTCACATATCCCTATCAATCTATTGGCCTTAACCCATGTCTCAAGGCTTGTTTCTTCATCTTCCCCCCATTAAAATTCCCTTTCCTATGCTATCAAACTGATTCATTGCATGACAAGGTGCACCCATGTTGAAAAAACCAAACCATTCTTAGGCTTGCACCTCCACAAAACCCCAACCTTCTCCCTAAAAATATTGTTCCCTAGCTTACTATTTTGAACCGACATATGGAAAAGGTGTCTTTCCCCATTAAAATTCTATTGGGTGAGTGGAATGCATAGTATTTTGACTAATATTTAAGCTCATCCCCAGTCGAATTAGTTCATCAAAACTAATTCCAACCTATGCCAAGCCGTGATCCCAACAATTAATCATATTTTCGTAAACTTGCATAATTGGCAAGGTTATCATGTGGGTCCCTAGGTAAGAGTAGGAAACATTTTTTTGGTTACTCTCAGTTCAACAGAGGAGTTAATACAAAATCCTCTAGTATATACCAGCAAGGTTCAAACTAACTCTCCCGGTACGTGGTCTTATCAACTAGTGAATTTTGTAAGATTTCTTCCAGTTCATTGAATGAGTTGCTATAATTGTTTCTGGTCCATACCGATGACCTTCAAAAAAACTACATTGACCCCATCGATGCACTTGATAATATATGCTCCAGTCCTTTTCATAAAAAAATTCATTAAATTCTCCAATGTGCAGGTGTTGGGTAAATTATATGCTAATTTACTGACATTAAATATATCAATCCAGGAGTTCATAAACTTAGATATGCCAACACTATATGTGCGAAGACTAGAACATGGAGAGATACCTAATCTATGGGAAGAAAAACTTTACTCCTAGAAGATCACAAGAAACTCATTCATTGGAAAAAAAAAAAAACAAGAAGATGCCCCACTGGAACATGCTACAATATTTCACAATGAGTTAACAAAGTGTTCATGTACGCATTTCTTAGGGAAAATCTCATTTCCACCTTCAAGTGACATTGTTATTGTAGTTTAATAAAAAAAGGAATGTAAAAGAAAGCACTCAGAGTGTAAATCTAAGAGATGTGTGCTAATTGGGGTGTCAACATAGAGCCCCTTCACATCAGGTTACAATATTTCACTCTGATCCAAAAGGGTGTTCATGCAACCACAAAGAGTTACAATGTGTATATTATCTCTTCAGAGAGATATATCGCTTCTATTTCACACATAATCATGAAAGGAAAAAAAAGGAGATGATCTTCATTGGGTAGCAACAAAGAGTTGTAAAGGGCACATGTTATCTTTCTTTCCCTGTGAGGAACACAAAGTTCACATAATAGAATAAACTCAAAGTAATTATTCAACCCCCAATGAGTCCTATCTCATTCAAATTAATGTACTTGTAGAAAATTAAGGAGAAAGAGGAGGATCAATCCACACTCACATTCACACAATTTCAAACCTTACAAACTATCTCATTTTTTAGTTTAAAGAGATTTTCATTAATTATAAAGAAAATTGAGTTTAACTACTCTCCACATCGAATCATAAACAAAGTTATATAGTATCCTTGCAATAAAAATCATGAAATACATCAAATATATAAATTACCTGCAGTATCAACATAATTTATTATAGATTGAGTCATGTAACATCAACTCAGGCTATAATAAATGAAAAATGTTTACATTCTTAAATATAAATTACATAGATATTAAACATAACATCGATGACACAATAATAATTCAACTATAAAAATCACAAATCCTTACAATCTGGAAACAAGAAGTCAAAATTGTTACCTCTACTGCTATCAAACATAAGGCAACCAGACTGGTGGGCCCTCCCAATTGGTGTCTCATTGCTAAGAAAATATATAGGACTGAAAAATGAATAACACCAATTTGGATCTTTAACATTAGCTCATTGCATTAAACAAAGAAAAAATTATAGAGCTCAAGTATGAATCATAAGTTTTGTTTCCTACCCATTGTGTTATCACTAATCTCTTCTCTCTTATTATATTGATACACTATTGTTTTTATACACATAATGAACTCCCAAAGTGGGCAAATCTATTCGAATGAATCCCTTGATCCACACAATGCCCAATAAAAATTAATACCAAGGGGATCAAGTTAGCTCCGTTCTTATAGAATAGAGACAAATTTATATAGTAAAAATCACTGCCACATTATTTTAAAGACCTGGATATGCATGAGTATATTGATCTCGAACCAAATCAAGCATGAATCATGTTAGACACACTAATAATGGAAGAGTTTTCCCTAGTTTGTATAAATTCATCTTGCACACTCCTCGATCTCTGGATCTGAATGCCATATATATCATATCATGTTGGCCCAACTATGAGAAAAACCCATGTCATGGTTTAGCTCTGGGTTGGTCACTGATATGTAAAGCAATGGCATGAAAATCCAAAGATGTTGTAGGATCCTTTGTGTGTTGCACGATATGAACTTGTGAAAAATATCATTAGGAATAATCCAATTAGTAATATCTCTAAGATATCTAATCAATGGAAATAATCACATATTGAAGATGATCTTACCTCATTGGTTGTAGATAACTATTCCATCAAAACTCTGATACTATTGCGATGATAGGGAAGATAATGAGTAAAAAAGGAGGAATAAATGGGTTGAGGAGGGGTTTTACTAGAAATCAAATCATCAATTTTGGAGGCCCAACATCCCCCCATGTCAAAGGTTTTGTACGTCCCGGTACAAACAAAAACTGATGTCCAAGTAAAAAATTCTAGGAAAAAATGGGTCTACTACTTTTGAATAGAGATAATAACACTGGGTTTCCTGTCCCTTTCTTCCCTGAATTTCCTTTCTAGAGCCCTGTTGTGTACACTCAACGATTGAGCCTGTGTGTGCAAAAGTTTAACACTCTTGAGTAGTTTTTTGTTATTTTTGACCAATTTCCCATTTTCAATTGCCAACTGGGCATATCTCTTTTTGAGAGTAGTATTCTTGTCCTTCACATATCCATCTAACACTTCAAATTCTTTTATTTAATCTTATAATTGTCTAATATTCTTAATCACCTTGATATATTACCTTCTGGGATTGTTTGAAGAAAACATTGGGTGATGAGACTCATTGTAGTCTATATTGTCTTCACAAATTTCCACCTGTGGTATCTCTACATCAACAGGCTCAGGTTGAAAGTCAGAGACCCTTTGTTCAGACTCGTTATTCTTCAATTTATTATCCTCGGCCTTGAAAAATTATTCTTGCTACACATCATTAGTCCCTTTTCGTATTTCTTTGTCATGCATAAGATTCACATACTGCTAACAAGGAACAATAGGTGTTGTCACCTTTATACCTTGATTTTCAACTTTTTTCTTAGCCATGATACATGTGAATATTTGAAGTGGAGGTGATACATCCTTAGTTGGATGTCTAATTTTCCTTGGAAATGGCCTCCTTGTCTTGTCATAGATAATAATATTAAAGACCTCAAATCTATGGGAGTTGAGGCCTTCATTTCATTTAGTGTTTATTTCATTGTTTTCGGGGATATCATTGACATCCTCAGGAAAATTGACTAATCTTGTTCCTACCTTAATGAATCCATTCCTAACCAAAAAAAAATACCAATTATCGTTTCATTTCCTAAACTCTTTCACAATTAATATTTTGATTAAACCATGATGATAAAGACTGCTACTCACATTCTTGGGGTTATTCTAGACATATTTTGACATCTTCCCCAAACTCTTACAAAAGTAGAATTGAAAATTTATTTGATCACCCAGTTCAAAATGTAGAAGCAATCTGATTTGATACAAAATGATAGTGACATATCATCCCTCAAAAGTGACAAAGTTTTGAAGTACAAATGGAAAATTCCTCCACATCTCCTTTAGCCATGACCTTGGGAATCAATGCTTCTAGTACAGTGCATGTTCATTGTTACGGAGGAATCATGGTCATGCCCCCTGTTAAAGTTTTTGGGTTTTAAACCATTTTTCACCTCTCTGGGGCATGCCCATAGCCTTTGCAATTGTCTCCTCTATCACCTTCATTACCAAATCATCAATTCATGCAATCTGGCCATCAAATCCTCGTGCAAATGATTTTTTCACAGAGTCATTATGTCCTCCAAATTGATAGAGGAATTGAAGTCAGACCTCATTCTTGAGTATTCCCTTGCTTTCATTATATTATTGATACCCTTACAGAGTTTCCAATGTCAAGGGTTAATATTGAATTATTCATGGCTTCCCCATACTATGATAAACCCTGACAATGGAGCTCTAATGGACCCCCAATTTGAACGATCCTTTTGCTAGCAATGGATAAGAATAAAGGCTTCAAATATGAGATTTTCGAATTGGAGTGTGGTTACAGTCAAGGATCAAAATGGAATATGGTTTAAAATATGGAGAAAATAGGTATGTGGACACTTGGAAGAGCTCATTTTGAATCCTGTTACTAATTCGAAATGAGTCTCAAGGTGAGAATTAGATATTTGTTTTCGCGAGAATATCATGTAATAAAATTTTGAGGGGTGGAAAATCAGGATCGCATACTAGACAAGATATTTGGAAATGATAATTGAATTCAGTTGTGATAATGTATGGATAGGGTGTTAAGTTTAGTGGGACATATTGAAAAAATCAGCCTTAAACCATTCATGAGCCAACCAGTTTTTATCATGTGACTACCATATCTTAGATAAAATTTAGGGAAAATTAAAAAATAATCTTCTACCTTTTATTTACCTTTGAAGTATAATCACATGCTTCCTGGATCAATGGCTTATGAATAGGAGAGATTTGTTGACCATGAGTAATAGAGAAATCTTGGTGATAACTATTGAAGAAACTTGATGAGATTGAATTCCCCATATCAAAGGAGTCAAATGCTTTTGATGATAAAAGCCGATGTAGATGTCAAGTATGGGAGGTTAGGTTTGCACAAGCAATCATAAAACTTCATTATGAATCTCATTACATTTCCTGGAGCTAAAACTTGAACTTCTCGTGACTGACATGGGATCCTGTGACAACTAAGAACAATTGATGTAATGTTGGCACAGGGGCAGACCCAGGGTTCAATGCTACAAAAACGGACCAACAAAACCCTAACTACCAGCCCTTTCGACAACACTCGTGAAGCAGATGAAGTCTCACCCAAGGTAGAGGCAGGGGGGTTGAAGGACTCATGTGTCTACAACCTAGCTGGGACACATATCTGTGATTACAACACTTAACAAAACACTTAGCCAATAATATGCATTAATTCACGAGTCTCGTTCACACCGCAGATTAAACCCTAATTACAAATGAACACGGTAACAATAAATATCAAGCCCTTAAAACCTCTTAGCAAATAGTATTAACTTAGATATGGAATTCATCATACATAAAGCACTAAGCAACAACATCATATGCATCCATTATATGTTATAACAACAACACTAAGAAAATAAGCACATCAACAACATCAACAACATCACACAAAGCACTTCAGAACACAAGATATACGTGGTTCACCCCAGTGTGGGGCTACGTCCACCAAATTCTTATTCTCTTCTTTATTAATCTTCAAGATTTCTACATTCTTTGGCTGTTGTTCAAAAAGCCACAGAGCGCAACTCTACAAAGGACAGGAGATCTGCGCGCATCCCACTAGATCCTCCTTCCCAAAATTAGGTCAAGGCACAGAGCCAAGTCCTTATTATCACAAAGCCTTATACAGTCTATGGACAAAGCCTCTTACAATCACTTGCACTTAGCTCTGCAAGTCTTAACATACTCTTTGAATGAAGCCAACTAGTCATGCACTAAGCCAATCAACAACTAGTAGTCCCTTCTTACATTGCCTAGATACCTATTTATACATTTACAAAAAGGCCTAAACATGGGTAAAACCCATGGTATGACATCCCTTAACCAATTACATAAACCCTAAAAGACAAAAAATACTGCAAAATAAGTTAGATCCCATGATCTCAGCTCCACCTAGGTTCTCCATCTTCGACCAGCCTGTCGAAGTCCCAAAAACATGAACAATCTTTCCTCAAAACTTGGTCAAGCACCAACATACCCCCAACACTCACCTATGACTCATCCTGAATCACTCAGATCTAGGAAACACTGCTTCGAAGGCCTCGAGCTTAGCTTGAGCTGCCTTGACTTGTTTCTTCGCCAGAGCCTCCTTCTCGACAAACTCTTGAATTACTTGCTTGATGACAAGCCCTTCCAGGAACTGTTCCACTGTTGTGACCACTTGTTCCAGCTGTGATCCTTGTCCTTTGATCTCTTCAAAAAGTATGCAAGCTTCATCCTCTATATCTCTTCTTTGGATGGCAGTAACCTGCTACTAAACTACACATTGTTCCTGTGATATTTTCATATTCTCAACTATAGTAAGCAGCTTGATTTGTGATTTCATGGTGGACGCCTGCTGCTTCACCTCCTAGAGTTGTGCTTCCAATTTCCTTAGCTCTGGATCTTCTGCAAGGCTCTCATAGGTCTGCACACTTCGATCACTCAGTTTCTTACACTCTGAGGCGAGTTCCTTGATTCTTTCTACTGCGTTTCTGGAAGCTTCTTCCCTCTGATCGTGACTTCTTGCAGAGTGCTAGGTAATTATTGGAGTTCTAACTCTACGATCCATGCTTGAAGTTTCTGAATGGATTTGACGAGATTCCCCACTTGCATCTCAGTTTAATCTGGTTCCTCTTGTGCCAATCCCGACACAGAGCGAAGTGCTCTAGTCATTGCCTCTTTGATCACAGTTTTCTTTGCAAGCAGGTGGTATTTTTATTTCTGCATCTTCTCTTTTTCTTCCTCAAACATCGCCCTAAATTATTTTTTCTCCTGCTACGCAACTCAAAGTTTCTCTAAGGCCTCCTCCTTTTCTTGTTTCATGACTTTTGTAGCCTGTTCCTTTTCTTCTTGGACTCAATGAAGTCGATCCTCTGTTGGATTGGCTAATCTTCATAATTGGGTTGGTTCATCCCCCAATTCTACATTTTCCATTGAAGAAGGTGTAGTTGGTATTGTGCGGCTCGAATGGATATCTTGTTGTATGTCCTTGAGATCCTTCTCTATTATGTCATATAGTGTTTCTTGCTTTGCTTCATGTCTCTGCAAGATATCTTCTAAAGCATCCTCCACGGATGTGGTGATGATATCTACATCATCCACTATGAGCACATTCTTCAACTGAGGCTTATTGGCATGGGCCTTCTTTCTTGCCGAAGGTTTCTCCTGGGAAACCTTCCTCTTCTGCGATGTTTCTATTGTGGTGAGGGGATCCTTCGGCAGTGTATCTTTTCCTTTGTCTTTATTTTCTCCTTCTTCTCCTCCTTCCTCTTGGTTAACTTCATCTCCTCCTCCTCCTGCGGGTGAATCATGCCTACTCCCCTCTGAGGCATTGTCCTCCTCATCAATTTCTATGTTTTGCACTTCCTCCTTTTTCTTCTTTTTCTTCCTTCCATCATGTTCGACCCGGGTGACCAATGGACTTCCTATGATGTTGGGATCGAAGATTTATGCATTATCCATCAGTAAAAGGAACTTTACTGGCCATTCTTTAGTGATATCTTCCATGTATTCATCAGTAAGCTTATAATAAGACTACAACTCCTCCTAATTACTTTCATCCCTACACGTAGTGATCTAGATGAAGTGTCGGTCTGCGCAAAACTTTGCGAATGGTCTGTACTAATGGAGTGTATTCGGTGTCATTCGTGGAAATGATTCAATGGTGCACTTCTGTTGTAGGTAGTAAGCATGGAAGACAACATTCAACTGCCACTACTTCTCCATGTCATTCGTGTACCACAAGGTGGAGAACCTTGCGGCCAATGGCTCCAATGGCTCAACTTCTGGGAATGACGCTCCTTTCGACATTTTCCAAGCGATAAATGTGATCAATACCAATAGCCAAATGAAATGGAATTTATACCGTTGATCTTGTGCTTCGCGACAGTCCTTTTCCAGCTTGTTGACGAGGTAACTTTCCCAATTCATATGCATTCCTTCTATGCACTTCCCTGCAAGGTCCACTAGAAACCCTATGACTTGTGTCAGCTAGTTCTTTCTGATGAGATTTCCAGTGATCAATTGGAAAGAAAGGCACACTATGCCATATTGGATAGAGGCTATGTTGTAGTCTCTGTTTCCCTTCTCTACATTGCCATAGTATTCCTTGATGCATTGTGCCAGGGAGTTGCCTAAAGTCTTCCCTGGGTATAATTGTTGAGGGTCCGGTCCCTGCATGTGCAATCCAGTGATCAGGTGGATCAACGTCAGATCCAAAGTGATGTGCCTATCTAACCAAAGATAACCTCCATGATAGCACTATAGGAGCAGTTTAATGCAAGCGTTAACTTCCTGATGTCGGCTGAAGTGAGGGATCTTCATTACGTTCAAGATCATTTATCGCGTGAGCTCCTTAATCCATGGTTGGGGATTTATTCTAGGCTTCTTCCCAGTCATATTCATCAGGTACATATGCAGCGTGAGCATTGCATAGTTCTTCTGGTGTCTGAGGTTGAATTCGTTGATCTTGAGAGCTGGGATCAGCTCCAACTGGGGTCCAATTGTGCGTATCCCCTTCGGGAGGTACGCAGTGATCTACATTTAGTCAAAGTCACGCGGGACACTTTCATGGCTAACTGTACCAGCCAATGATGGTATGTAATCTGGCAATACCAACATGATCTCCTTCACGTTAGCCAGATCATCACAATGCTTTCTTCGTTTCTCAGTCACGGTTCGACTAGATCGACGTCTAGTTGAGGGGGATACTTGAAATCCGCCAATCGAAGACGCCTATATTCCTATAGACATGAATTTCTTATCCATGAGATCTAAAAGAATCTCCTCCACAGATTTTTCTAGCACGCTCTGTTCGCCCGAAATTCACACTTATATTCAAGGGGATGGGGATTGGGTAGGCGAACAGGAAGACAAGGTAATCAAACAGATGGTGAGGTCTCAACAATACAACACGATATGAAATTGGTTCTCTGTTAGGTCGGATAATCACAAGTGGAAAAAAACGGTCCCAACACAACATCTGACGGGTTAAATAAGCAACGTCGTAATGGATTCCTCCAACGGGTCAGAATGCATAAATCAATATGGATCAGTCTATTGTGGAGCAGTCCCAATGGTCCAACGATGGTATTTATGGAAATAACTGTGTTTCTAACTATTCTGAAGTGTCATTCTAATGATCAGGATGCCTCCAATGGTCATATAGTTTCGTCATGGCGAAGTCCCATTCTACGCAGTTCTACTATTCCCACAAGCTTCAATGATGCAGGAGCATCGCCCACATCAAGCGGGCATGGGGGCAAGTGCCACACATTTTGAGCATATGTTAAATTGTTTAAAACATTTTGAAGAGTGGATGTGCCGAACTTAAATGTGATAGTTATGGAGAGGTGTACTTATGTATTGTAAAGGACCTTGAGCAATTCGCTCTTGTCCATAGTAGGTAGAAGGCATTTATGTAAGTAGGTAGAATTGAATATTAGATTAGATAGTTTTAGAAGGAGTGGAGGGAAAAAAAGATATAGACACCCTCATTGTGTATTGTAACATTATTGAAGAGCATAGGAGAGAAGCAGAGAGTTGTGTAGCAGACTCCATGTACGGAAGTTATGAATTAATACAAAGAAGTTGTGATTCAGATTCATGGTGTTCGTATATTCTCTGTGTATGCATATTCAAATGTTATGCTCTTGAATGTTTTTCTCTTTCTGTCGTGAAATTTATTTTATGCTATGAATGAATGATTTCCTGTTGAATATTTGGAATCTGAGAGAGGAAGATTAAGGAGAATGAGTTTCAATTTCTTCTTTGTCTGAGAAAGATTCCTGCAAGGAGTGCAGTTGGATTGTCCGCAAGGAGTGCATCGACAAGGAGTTCCAAGGGTTGTCTCTATAAGCTCAGGAGAGGTAGCGGTTGTTCTCATTCCCTCAGAGTGCGGTTAGGCACAGGTGCCATGAAAGGAGTGCGCAGTCCAAGGAGAGTCTTAGGGTTGCGGACCTGAGCCAAGTATAGAAGGACTACTGCTGCAGGCGTGCGCAGAGTCGAAGTAGTTGACATTGGAAGGTGTCTGAAGGTGGCGTAAGGAGTGCACGCCAGAGTCTTTTCTAAGGTTTGAAGTTGTGAGAATATTAGGAGGAGTAAAGCCTTTGAAATCATCAAGGGGAAGAGACCAACGGTCAGGAGTATGTGGGGAGGATTAGTGAAATCCCGCCAGCCGTCAGATCTACCAGAGAAGCGAGGAAGTTACAGTAGCATCCGGAGTTCAAGCTCAAGAGATTATGGACCGTCAGATCTTCATATAGATACCTGTCATCCGTTGGATTGACTAGGAGTTGCACAAAGTTTAGACGTCGAGAACGGGAGGAAGAAAGTTCTGACGAGAGGCGTGGCCATCGGAATTTCGACATTCGTGAAATTGGGAATCACGAGGACAAGTGATCGGGAATTTTCATAGTGAAAATATTGGAATCAATCTGATCCGTCCATCTTGAGGAGACATATGGCAATCATCGAGAGCTCGTCGACGTTTCGGCGATCGGGGTTTTAAGTTGACAAAGAAATTTTGTCATAGGGGCATCGAAAGTCTCGAAAACCCGAGGTTGAATCAGGGCCTTCCATCTTGAGGGGGACACGTGGTGAAGATCTAAAATCTTGGGAAAAGTCCCGAAAGGGAAGACTCCATCGGAGTTTTGGGATTCGGCAAATCGAAAGTTCTGAGGGAAAAGGATCGGGAAACTCCATGTTGGAAACCCTGTAGACGATCGAAGCCGTCCATCAGTTGGGACATGTGGGAGAGATCGGAAGCCCATCGTCATTTTGGTCATTGGGACTCGTACAAGCAAGTGTTTTGGCTTTGCAGTTGGCGAAACCTCGAGGGTCAATCTAAACCGCCCATCCACTTGGGACGTGTGTCATAAATCTGAAGAAAGTTGGGGATCGACATTTCGTGAGTCATGGAGACAAGGGGAACTTGTAGTTGGGAATCGCAAATTTTGATTTTTTGAAAAAAGAGGAGAGCTCCGTGTGGGACCCTGCTGATGTCACCTCGACATAACGAGGCATTGGGAATTTTCACAGTGAAAATCCCGAAGTGGCGAGGACCGTCCATCCTTGAGGACGCGTGGCCGAGATCGAATCTTTTGGGAAATTTCTCGAAAGGAAAAGTCATCCATCGGAAATTCAAGCATCGGGAAATCGGGGATTCCGTGGGCGAGAGGTTTAGCTCATTTCGATATTCGAAACCCCGAATCCCGACAAAAGGTAAGACTGCGGTCATATCAAGGCAGGCCACGTGACTAGGGAATAGCCAGGAGGGACTAAAGCGCAAAGGGAGCATATCGGGAAAGTGGAGATCGGGAAATCGGGAACCAAAGGGTCATGACATCGTGATTTTGAAAACCCCAAAACTCGATAGTGATTTTCTATTGTGAATGGAGAAGGGACTAGGCCTAAAAGCTGTAAGGTGTCGAGAAAGACCTGTGGGTCAGATCTAAGTAAAGGTTCCAGGGGAGAATCAAAGAAGCCACTCCAGCTCGAGGGTGAACTTTGAACGATCCTTAAAGACCGGGAGGTCGGCGCAGAGGCCTTTTGCCGAGGCAAGGGGTGCGGTTGCGTCAGGTTTGGTATCAGAACCTCTGAAAGGTTCTTTTCTTTATGTAGCAGAGAAGAGAAGGAAGAGAATTCATCATGCCACCTAGAAGAAGATATAGACAATCACCCAATCCCAAAGAGGAGAGGGAAATGCCTAGAAGAAGAGGTAGGTAGATGCAAAATCCAGAAATGGAAAGAGATATGCGTGATCTACAAGCTAGACTCGAAGGCATGGAGACAGTGCAAAGACACACTGTCAGTGCTGGGGATCTGAGTGATTCCGAAAGTGAAATAGAGGCTGAACATGAAGAAGAAATCGCAACTGAAGATGCATCAAACGAACGTTTGATCAGAGCTATTTCAAGAATGGGTGCAAGAGCGAAAATGGACATTCCAGTTTATGAAGGAAACTTGGATGCAGAGGAGCTTCTAGACTGGATTAGAGCTCTAGACACATACTTCGACTACGAATATGTCGAGGAAGACAAGAAATTCAATCTTGCTGTCACAAGATTAAAGGGACATGAAGCATTGTGGTGGGACGAACTACAAGATGATAGACGCTGCAAGGGCAAGCAAAAGATAAAGAGTTGGGACAGGATGATTGCGAAGATGAAGGAAAAATTCATCGCCAGAGACTATCAAATCACTCTGTTCAAGAGGATGTAGAACCTAAGACAGAAGCTGATGATAGTGAAAGAATACACTGAGGAATTCTACAGGATGAACATCAGAGCAGGTCATCGGGAGAGCGATGATGAAAAAGTTGCCAGATACACGAATGGCTTGAGATATGATATCCAGGATGAAATGAGCATGGTAACCATACAAATGGTGGAAGATGCTTATCATATGGCTCTGAAAGCAGAAGAGAAGCTGAGTCGAAAGCAAGGTTAGAAAGGCCGAGGCAGAAGTCAAGCCAGGGGAAAATCAGTTGCCCAAGATAAAAATAAGAAACCCAAGGAATACTGGAGGAAACCTCAGACTCGAACGGAGAGAGGTGGAACCTCACAACGAGTGAAATATATTGAACAGAGAGGACAAAATACTGAGCAAAGAGGAGATTATGCTGACAACAATACTTTTCCTCGTACTAGAGATAGAGGAAGGGGAAGAGGTGGAGTAATAAAATGCTTCACATGTGGAAAGAATGGGCACAAGTCTTATGAGTGTCCTGATAAAAATAAAGAGGGTGGAGAGACTCACATCGCCGAAGCATAGAGGCAGGATGGTGAGGTAGAATATGCTGAAGGCAGAAGATCGTTGATGATGTGAAAAGTCCTTTTGACACCCGAGAAGGAGGTGGAGAGTTCATTCCAGAGAAATAGACTTTTTCGGACTTCTTGCAAAACCAAGGATATGGTATGCAAGGTCATTGTGGACAGTGGAAGCATGGATAATCTTGTTTCTACAGATATGGTAGAAAAGCTGGAGCTGGAGACGATTGAACATCCAAGTCCATATAAAGTTTCATGGCTACAAAAGGGACATCAGGTAAATGTCACTAAACAATGTTTAGTTGAGTTTAAGATAGGAGGATATAATGATAAGATATTATGTGATGTTATTCTATGGATGTTTTTCATTTATTGCTAGGTAGACAATGGCAATATGACAGGAATGTGATTCATGATGGGAAGATGAACACATACACCCTAGAAAAGAATGGGAGAACTCATATGTTGCTTCCAATCAAAGATAAGGAGGTGAAACCGGAAGTAAGCAACACTGTACTTCTCATGAGTGGGAAGGAACTTCTTACAGAAGTTAAGAAGAAGGAGGAACCACAATTCTTTGTGGTCAGGAAACCGAAGATTGTTTTGACCAGCACAAGGGTAGATGATTTACTCGAAGAAATTCAGGAACTGCTGGAAGAGTTCGCTGATATAGTAGTGGATGAATTACCTTGATCGTTGCCACCGATTCGAAGTGTGAGTTACCATATTGATCTCATACCAGGATCTAGTTTACCAAATAAATCCACGTACAGATTGACGCCGCAAGAAAATGAAGAGGTCAAGAGACAAGTCCAGAAGTTGTTGGACAAAGGGTTGGTCAGAGAAAGCTTGAGTCCATGTGTTGTTCCAACAGTACTCAGCCCGAAGAAAGACGGAGGCTGGAGGATGTGCACTGATTCAAGATCCATTAATAAGATAACCATTAGGTACAGATTTCCATTGCCAAGGATGGATGATCTGATGGACTTCTTGAGTGGAGTAAAATACTTTTCAAAAATTGATTTGAAAAGTGGTTATCACCAAATCTGTATGAGAGAGGGTGATGAATGGAAGACAACATTCAAAACAAATGAGGGGTTGTATAAATGGCTTGTTATGCCGTTTGTCTTAACAAATGCGCCAAGTCCCTTCATGAAGTTGATGAACGAAGTCCTGAAGGAGTTCATCGGAAAATTTGTCATTGTGTATTTAGATGACATACTGATCTTCAGTAAAACAAGGGACGAGCATCTGAAACACTTGACTATTGTGATGAAGAGATTGCAGCAAGAGAAGCTACTCATAAACATAAAAAAATCCTCATTCATGAAGGCAGAACTCATTTACTTGGGATTTGTTATTTCTGCAGACAAATTGAGGATGGATCCAGATAAGGTGGAAGTGATCAAGAATTGTCCATCACCGAAGAGCATATTTGAGGTGAGAAGTTTTCACGGGTTAGCTGGTTTCTACCGGAAGTTCATCAGGAATTTCAGTGGAATTAGCACAGCAATGATGGATACAGTGAAGAAAAGACATAAATCTTTTCATTGGACATAAGAGGTTGAGAAGAGTTTTAATCTGTTGAAGAGGAAAATTACGGAACAACCAATTCTGGGGTTGCTTGATTTTCAAAAGACCTTTCAAGTAAAGTGCGATGCAAGTGGATTTGCAGTAGGGGTAGTCTTGAGTCAAGAAGACATGCCAATAGCATACTTCAGCGAGAAGATGAATGAAGCGAAAGTGAAATACTCCACTTATGATAAGGAGTTTTATGCTATCATACAGACGTTGAAGAAATGGAGGCATTATTTCATCCCGAAATAATTTGTCTTATATAGTGACAATCATGCACTACAGTTTGTGACTCAACAGGAGAAGTTGAATCAGAGACATGTAAAATGGGTTGAATATATGCAAAATTTCACTTTTGTGATTAAACACATTTCTGGTACTGCTAACAAAGTTGTTGATGCTTTGAGCAGAAAGTGTTTGCTGTTGCAGGAGTTCAAAGTCAAGACGTTGGGTTTTGATGATCTCAGGGACATGTACGCAGATGATCTAGATTTTCAAGAGGCGTATGAAGTAGCTAAGAATCCATTTCTCAGAGATAGGAGCCAATGGACATAATACATTATCCAGGAAGGATTGTTGTTTAAGGGAAATCAACTTTGTATTCCAAAAAGCTCCATGAGGGACAATCTGCTGAAGGAGAAACATAGTGGAGGATTGGCCGAACATTTCGGTCATGACAAAACCTTCACGAAGCTAAATGAGTCATATTTTTGGCAAGGAATGCGATAAGATGTCAATATATTTGTAAACATATTCAGAATTTGCCAGCATTCGAAGGGAAGGAGATAGAATGCAGGATTTTATCAACCGTTTCCCATACCAGAAAGGTCGTGGGATGCAATTAGCATGGATTTTATATTAGGGTTGCCAAGAATGCAAAGAGGCTTTGATTCAATCTTTGTGGTGGTGGATAGATTTTCCAAAATGGAACACTTCATTCCATGTTAGAAAACCAGTGAAGCAACTCACATTGCGAACCTGTTTTTCAAAGAAGTCATTCGACTTCACGGCTTACCAAGGAGTATAGTTTCAGATAGAGATACGAAGTTCATAGGGAATTTTTCGAGGACCTTATGGAAGAAGCTAGGAACTAACTTGTTGTTTAGTTCAACTTATCATCCTCAAATGGATGGGCAGACAGAAGTGGTAAACAGAAGCCTAGGAGACTTGCTGAGGATCCTGGTGATGGAACACCACAGCCAGTGGGACAATGTGTTACCACACGCAGAGTTCGCTTATAATGACTCAGCAAATAGAAGCACAGGGAAGAGTCCATTTCAGATTGTCTATGGCATGCAACCGAGAGGAATTTCTGAGTTGAGGGATTCAGAACAGACTGCGACTAGAAGTGCTAGTGAAAAAGAATTCGTAGAGGGGATGAAGGAACTTCACAATCAGGTGAAGGAGCAATTGCAGAATTCAAATCAGGAGTACAAGCGTAGAGCAGACCAACATAGAAGACAACTTTAGTTTGAAGTTGGTGATTTGATTCTGGCACATTTTAGAAAGGAAAGTTTTCCAAGAGGGACATATAACAAACTAAAGATGAAGAAAATTGGACCATGTAGGGTCTTGAAGAAATTTGGGGCAAATGCTTATGAGATTGAATTACCCGATGGGATCGGAATTTCTCCGATATTCAATGTCTCATATTTGTACCCATACACAGCCAAGGAATCAGGAACAAGTGATGAATAGTCATAGGTTCACTGGAAAAAGCAGATGCCAGTTGCAGAGAAGCCACACATAGAAAGCATACTAGATAAAAGAATTGGCAAGAAGACCAAAAGGAAAGAATACTTTGAATATTTAGTCAAGTGGAAGGACCATCCAGTTGAAGATGCCAGCTGGGAGAATGAAGCAGTGATTCAGAAGCATGGACAGACTGTGCAAGAGCTCATGGATAGGAGCCCATGAAAATTTTCAAGCGAGGGAGTATGATGCAGGAGCATCGTCCACATCAAGCGGGCGTGGGGGCAAGTGCCACACATTTTGAGCATATGTTAAATTGTTTAAAAAATTTTGAAGAGTGGATGCACCAAACTTAAATGTGATAGTTAAGGAGAGGTGTACTTATGTATTGTAAACGACCTTGAGCGATTCGCTCTCGTCCATAGTAGGTAGAAGGCATTTATGTAAGTAGGTAGAATTGAATATTAGATTAGATAGTTTTAGAAGGAGTGGAGGGAAAAACGTATATAGACATGCTCATTGTGTATTGTAACATTATCGAAGAGCATAGGAGAGAAGAAGAGAGCTGTGTAGTAGACTCCATGTATAGAAGTTATGAATTAATACAAAGCAGTTGTGATTCAGATTCATGGTGTTCGTATATTCTCTGTGTATGCATCTTCAAATGTTATGCTCTTGAATGTTTTGCTCTTTCTGTCGTGAAATTGCTTTTATGCTATGGATGAATGATTTCCTATTGAATATTTGGAATCTGAGAGAGGAAGAGTAAGGAGAATGAGTTTCAATTGCTTCTCTGTCTGAGAAAGATTCCTTCAAGGAGTGCAGTTGGATTGTCCACAAGGAGTGCGTCGACAAGGAGTTCCGAGGGTTGTCTCTGTAAGCTCAAGAGAGGTAGCGGTTGTTCTCATTCCCTCAGAGTGAAGTTAGGCATAGCTGTCGTGCAAGGAGTCCGCAGGCCAAGGAGAGTCTCAGGGTTGCGGACCTGAGCCAAGTATCGAAGGACTACTACTACAGGCGTGCGCAGAGTCGAAGTAGTTGACATTGGAAGGTGTCTGAAGGTTACGTAAGGAGTGCGCGCCAAAGTCTTTTCTAAGGTTCGAAGTTGTGAGAAGCTCAGGAGGAGTAAAGCCTTTGAAATCATCAAGGGGAAGAGACCAACGGTCAAGAGTCTGTGGAGAGGATTAGCGAAATCTCGCCAGCCGTCAGATCTGCTAGAGAATCGAGGTGGTTACGGTAGCATCTGGAGTTCAATCTTAGGAGATTGTGGACCATCGGATCTTCATATAGATACCCATCAGCCGTTGGATTGACTAGGAGTTGCATGAAGTTTAGACATTGAGAACAGGAGGAGGAAAGTTCCGACGAGAGGTGTGGCCATCGAAATTTCGGCATTCATGAAATCGAGAATCACGAGGACAAGTGATCAGGAATTTTCATAGTGAAAATCCTGGAATCAATCTGAGCCGTCCATCTTGAGGAGACAGATGGCAATCATCGAGAGCCCATCGACATTTCAGTGACTGGGGTTTTAAGTTGACAAAGAAATTTTGTCATAGGGGCATTGAAAGTCTCAAAAACCCAAGGTTGAATCAGGGCCGTCCATCTTGAGGGGGACGCATGGCGAAGATCTAAAATCTCGGAAAAATTCCCGAAAGGGAAGACTCCATCAGAGTTTTGGGATTCGACAAATCGAAAGTTCTGAGGGAAAAGGATCGAGAAAATCCATGTTGGAAACCCCGTAGATGATCGGAGCCGTCCATCAGTTGGGACACGTGGGAGAGATTGGATGCCCATCGACATTTCGATCATTGGGACTCCCACAAGCAAGTGTTTTGGCTTTGCAGTTGGCGAAACCTCGAGGGTCAATCTGAACTGCCCATCCACTTGGGACGCGTGTCAGAAATCCGAAGAAAGTTGGGGATCGACATTTCGTGAGTCCTATAGATAAGGGGAACTTGCAGTTAGGAATCGCGAATTCCGATTTTCCGAAAAAAGAGGAGAGCTCCGTGTGGGACCCTGCTGACGTCACCTCAACATAACGAGGCATCGAGAATTTGCACAGTGAAAATATCGAAGTGGCCAGGACCGTCCATCCTTGAGGACACGTGGCTGAGATCGAAGCTTTCGGGAAATTTCCCGAAAGGAAAAGTCATCCATCGGAAATTCAAGCATCGGGAAATCGGGGATTCCATGGACAAGAGGTTTAGTGCATTTCGATATTTGAAACCCTGAATCCCAACAAAAGGTAAGACTGCGGTCATATCAAGGCAGGCCACGTGACTAGGGCATAGCCAGGAGGGACTAAAGTGGAAAGGGAGCATATCGAGAAAGCGAAGATCGAGAAATCGGGAACCAAAGGGTCATGACATCGGGATTTTGAAAACCCCGAAACCCGATAGTGATTTTCTGTTGTGAATGGAGAAGGGACCAGGCCTAAAAGCTGTAAGGTGCTGAGAAAGACCTTTGGGTTAGATTTAAGTAAAGGTTCCAGGGGAGAATCGAAGGAGCCACTCTGGCTCGAGGGTGAAATTTGAACGATCCTTAAAGACTGGGAGGTCAGCGCAGAGGCCTTTTGCTGAGGTAAGGGGTGCAACTGCGTCATTCAAGTTCTACAAGCTTGCCTTCTGGAAAGTCTTCTCTCAAACTTCCTGCAATTTTTCTAACTTTTCTTTCTTCTTATTGAGCTTTCTTGCTTTCTTTCCTGTGATCTCAGTTTCTGGGTTCCTCTTTCCATTATTATTCTTATCTTCTCTTAGCATAGTAACTTTTCACTACTGTTGGTCTTTCAAAGGGTTCAAAGGTAATACCTCTTCTCTTACTATTTCCGGGGTGCCTTCACTTCTTTCCTGCATAGACAGGTTCTTTAAGCCTTCTCGTGTTCTTTCAACTTCGACAACTAATTCTCTGGCCCTCTGTTTATTTGACATATCCTCTTGTTCTTGTATTAGTCGCTCTATTTTTTTAGCTATGAAGTCCCTTAATTCTTTATTTTTTTGTTTTGTAGCTTCCTCATTTGCTTTCCATCGGATCTGATCGTTCTCAATCCAGGTCTTTCCTAACAAAAGTGGAAAATGAGTGATGTTCTCAACAAACTTAATGACTTCAAATTCTTCTTCGGTCGATGTTTCATGAGAAATCTGTTGATGGGTCCTAAATCCCTTAGTTCAACAACAGGAACAAAACCCACCATCGAGGCCCAATTAGAATGCAACGTTTAATAGTGGAATGGTTCTCCAGATCTTGCGATCGGGCCAAATAATCGATGAGCTTTATTTTTTCTTGTGAAGGCCTCTCCTTCAGTTTGGAATTTCTCTTTTTTGTTCTTTCTCTTAGGTGGGACTGATATAAGATGGGATCTGGTATAAACCAACTAGGTAACAAAATAGGAATATGTTTAACTACTGGAGAAGAGGCTGAGCTTGGGATAACCTGCTGCTCAAGCATGCAAACAACAATTCTATACCACCTACCTAGTACTAATACGTTAACCACATGAGTATCCAATTACTGACTGAGATACAAATCATCATAAAGAAAACACATATGCAGTAAATAATGGAAAGAAAAGTAATTCATTTAACTCCAATCATTCATCACATAATTACGCAAAGATCCATTTTCACCATTAAAGAAATAACTATAAAAATCATTGCATCTGATAACTTATCAATAGATTTAATAGCTCTTACTTGTTATAGCATCCATTCATGAGACAAGATAGGAAACAGATCTTCTCCACGTCCAATCATACATGCATTTGATGAAAATATAAACTTGTCTCTGGTCCAGAAGGACTTCTCAATTTAAAGGTAGCTCCAAAATAATTCTTAACAAACCAGAAAACGAGTTTCTTGCAACAACCATCGACCTTTACTAATTGGTCGATGCTCTTATTTATAACATAAAATTCAACTGAAATAATGGCTAAGTGAAGATAAGTAAAACAAAATTTTCCACGTGGCGTTCTCCTATCACTTTGTCTAAGAGTTATCTCAAGGTATCACTTTAAATGAGTGAATCTTCTCATATTCTAACCAATTGATGAACAACTCCTCACTGGTGTGGGCATATGGAAATTCGTGTTGTTCCATCGGAGCCACGTAAATTTATCTGATCTCCACTATATGGGTGTTACACATTATTTTCGTCATCCTTATGATCGTTAATGATGTAAACCTATCTATTGCCTTCGGAACGGTCAGTGGTCTAAGTTCCTGATGAAGGAAGGGAGAAGAACTTTTCCTGAGAAAAGAAGTTGCATTTTCCTTTGTAAAAACCCTATAAAAAAGGAAGTTCACAAGCTACATTATAGCTAGGGTGCGAGAATGCTTGATTATCATAGGCTTCATCATAGCTAGGTTGCAAGGAGTTCGCAGTCTTCTCTATAGGCAGGGTGCAAGAATGCTTGCATGTGGGAAAAACGAGTGTTTTCCTGAATCTTCTAGAAAGAGAAACTTCCATGGTGAGGTGGCATCTGAATGGTTTGGATCTTACTCACTTTCATGATTTAGTGGGATCATCCTAACCTCCTCACCTTATCCTATTCATCCTATAAAAGGAGAGGAGCTCTCATGGAGAAGGGCTAAGTTGTTTTTGGCTTGGGATTGTTAGCTTGGTTAGAGTGGCTTTGAGATTTTCTTTGTCAAGATAGATTGTGAGTAGCTATCAGATCCATGGTCTCAGAATCCTTGGA
>ML783737.1:372591-400972 GCA_009831015.1 Picea engelmannii
CTTACGACATCAAGGCCATGGTTGTAATCTCTCTTTCACATTTAATATGATACAGTAATATGATTCTTTCCTATAAAGCTTCTTGTGTTTTATTGTATGATTCCTTGATCACATACATAGGTTTATATTGAGTTTATGTTATTTCTATTGCTTTGGTTGGTTGCGTTCTTTTGTAGGTTTATCATTGTATGAGCGTTGGAACGGAGCTAGGATGGCGATGGTGAGAGGAAGCTGCGTTTAAATGGTATGTCACCCATCCCTCTTTAGTTAGTAAATTCAATATCTAAAACTTAAGGAAAGCATCATGTTCTGGTGTGTTTTTTTCTAGATCTAGGTGGATATAGGGAGATCAATTAGTGTCTGGACCTACCAATTTATCCAATAAAAAAATTGACGACTCCATTGGGGAATGGATTGTTTCCTAATTAGTCTAGTTTCCCTTGCTTTTATTTCTTGATTTATGGTCTCTGAGTCAGTGGGAGATCCATCCAGAATCTCTAGATCTGAAAGTTCACTCAAAATGTTTGTCCTTTTTCCAAATTTTTCTTGATTACAAACCTTCTCACACTGTACCTCTCTGTGGCCTATGAGAGTCATTTATGTTCGCACCCTACTATTTAGTTCAGTGCAAACTTCTCGCACCCTGCCTGTATCTAGACTGCGAGAATCCCTAATTCTCACACTGTACCCCACTACCAAGCTACAAACTCATTTGTAAAAGTTTTGGATTAGTTCTTCCTATCTTTTTGATGCCCAATTTTTCTTTGATCAGCTGGATTGAACTTTTGGAGCCTATATTGATCTATTTACAGTCTGCTTGAAATTCTTTGAGTTGTTTTTAGCCATCTTTGCTTTGTTTGTTTTTGAAGGATTAGTCTCTTGCTTTGAGTGTCTTTCAATTACAAAGCATGTGTTTTCTTTAGAATTGTTTAGGGAAAGATCAAATTTCTTCTGAATAGTTCTCTTTAAATGAAAAATTTTAGTTTGGGTTTCTTTGTTTTAACAAAGTTCATCATTGCTTTTAGTAAAATTTTTGAAACAAAAAGATTTAATTTCTTGCCTTATATTAGATTGGGGGCATCCTTGCATTTGAAGTAGCGAAATTGCATGATTCTTTGGGGGGGCATGAATCATGCATTGGTGTATAGTACCTTTTTCTCATTTGTTGAGAATCTTGATATTGATGAGTTTAATATATTTTGGGACATTGTGTATATGGGAATGATAAATGTTTTCTCCTTCTCGTAGCATATCTTTCATTGAAATGAAAAGATTGCATCTTCATCTCTTTGCATAACTTTCGAGTAGGTCAAAACACCATATTGTTCACGCCATTTTCCTATTGAGTAACAATAGTCATAAAATAAAGCACTTATAAAAACTGATTAGACATTTTTTATACTTTCTGGTAGCAAACCCACATTAGATTAGTTATAGGGCTTTGGAATATGTGTGAAAGATAACTTTCCAAAGTTGCAAACAAACATAGAATCTTGAGTTAGGGAGCGGTTAAATCCACTTATTACATTTTTTCTTGAGAAGCCCTTCTAACACAAGGGTCAATCACAAGGTCGCATTGAGTCTGGCAGAGTTACTCACCTTGCTTTGTTGGTCTTGGTGTAGAGGTTGTGTGTATTATGGGGGTCGCCTGAGAGGTATACCCACAATGATGAGTGGAATCCTTTCAATTTGATTTCGGGCTAGATACTGTACATCCACATGCAACAATATTAAAGGTCAGGTATGGAAGAATATGAAAGTCTAAGTCACACTAGTGGTCGATTGGCCCTTGGATTCAAGAAAGGATGTCAGGGCCAAACATGTGTCGAAAGTATGAGTATGTTCCAAAAGGGTCAGATTTTGTCATAAGGGATGTTGTTAGGCGCCCCAGGTTGAGGCAAGTTGTTTAAACAAAATTTTCATTAGAAAGAGCATCAACTATCAACAACTCATCATGACGGCTGGGGAATTGAAAAAATTAGGGTGATCGTACTACACACCCTCTGCAACTCCTATCAATTGTATCTCACACACCCCAGAACATACTCGTTGCGTGGATGTGTCACAAAGAATCTTCAATTTTATTCAAAACATCCAATCGCCATGAATCCAGTGTCCTCTGGCATGTTTCCACTCCCTGTCCGCTCTGTTATAAATTCTAGATGTTCTGCATGTATCATATTCACCTGCCGAGCTTATGCATTGTTGGTAATTCGTCTCATGAGCCCAGTCTAATCGAGATTTTTTTTTCTTTGAGCCTTCGTCAAGTTCCTCATGCATAATAAAGATACGTTTTCGCATCATGGGAACCCCTCAAAACGCAATACGGGGCACGCGTTGCAGCCGAAGCACTAGGCTTGATCCTCAAAATGCCTGGGATTTGTTCTTACTCATAGCGGGCATTCTCGAGGCTTCGAATGGAGGTTCCTACCTGCGCATGGAAACAATGGTATCACCCCATGTGGAGGCTGAAGTGAAAGAATTTGTGCCGGAAGGGAGGATGTTGGAAACCACATCTTCCCAACAACATATACCTTGGAGAAGGGAAAGGCCAAGGAAGAATAAGGAAGATGGGGAAAGCCACATCCCGAGTGGGTCGTGTGAAAGATTGGTTGCTGAGGAATTACTTAAGCGAGCTATCTAGCTAGAGCCTGTCAAAGCCGTAAGTTGGGGGAGAGAGAGGAAAACGAGGAGAATAGATGCCTTGGGTTCTAAAGTTCAAGAGCCAACTCAGTAGTTGGAGTAGGCACACCTTGCCATTGTTGAACTCTATGAGGAAAATGGAGAGTTAAGACGAAAATTGGCGGAAAATACCCTTGAGGTGTCGGCATCACACGATCGTGAAGGGAATGTGACATGGCTTAAGAGACAACTCCGGCAAGCCCAAGATATGATTGTGTAGTTGTGAAAAGAAAAAAGGGTGTTAGAAGAACGAAAAATGAAAGCATCCCAGGGAACACGAAGCAACCGGGGAGAAAGTCTGCGCGAACCTTGTTAGTGCGCAGAAGAGGAATGATTAACGAACTCTATTTTGTACTCTCAGACCTATCACAACTCTTGATAGTTTTTCTTTTGGGAATTTCCATGTTCTTAATGTAAACCAGTTTAGTTGGTCAAAAGGTGTAAATAGTGTCTTTTGTATGTAATCTGAGCTTGATGGAAATATAATATAAAGTCTCGAAACTTTGATGAAAGGGTTCTGGTTGTAGCGGTTGGATGCCTCATTCCTTTTCTTTGCATAAGTATCTCATGTTTTCTTTTTCCATGCTTTTCTTGTCTGATTCGGAACATATTTCTTGCAAGTTAGCCTCAAATTTATGCTTAGTGGTGCCTCGAGTTACTTTATGTTTTTCGTTGATACCCTTCTACGAAAATATTTTGATGTCAATCGGATCCGCCGTATGGTGCTGACGTGGCCCAAAAATGGCTTGGGACACGTGGCAATGAAAACCGATGGCTTATCTTGTGGGTAATGGTTGGATTTGGGACTTTTATTCAAGTTATGCACTCTAAACTAAACCTAGGATTGCCTATGCCACAAAGGAATCGGGGATCAACAATCAGGGAAACTTATCGCGTAGTTTCCTTTGGGTTGGCATTTAAAAACTCTGAATGCCTAAAGGTTTTTTTTGGAAGTCGATGATCGGAATAAAACTTTTAACGTGGTCTGAATTTTCATTGTGGTCTAGTTTTCTTTGATTTTTCTAAGTGTGTCGGGTATCGACGATTGACGATATCATTTCCTTCTTTATCAACATTTACTCTCTTCATCTTTTTCTGATGTCGATGGGGATTGGTCATCGATGATTTGCTTGTGTGATGCCTATCGCGAAAGAAAAATTCCTTATGTCGATGCTGGTGAAGATCGACGCTCGGCGACTAAGATTTCCTTGAATGATTTTCCTTCATCTTTAACTCTTCCCGATGCCGAATATTTGATCACGTCGAGGGAATGTTGTTTTGGCTATCGATTCTTTATTTAAATGTTATTCTTTTAAGTTATGGGTTTTCACATGTTCAAGAAAACTTTGAGAGAGTTAAATGAGAAACAAAATGATAAGCAAGATGACACTTTTTACAATGAAGTCGAATTAGACAGTGCAAAAGATCAAGTGGTACCCAAAAAGTAAAATTTGACATATGCTTTTTAGGGTGTGTTGAGTGCTCAACACAATCATAGGTACATTAGTAACTCTTCCACATAGGATTATCATCTTTCCTTTAAACAAACCTATCCTTCACAATGAAGGTACCATAGCAGGCTTTCCAAAAATTTCCCAAGTGATTTATGGCATGATATTCACTTGTGTTTCCTCATCCAAGACACATTCTATGTCAAAGTCTCCTATTCTTGTTTCTATGTGTTGCTTCTCTTTTAACATATCTGGTAAACTGATGTCTCTATGATCATTCAATATTTCTTTCAGCTGTAATAACATAGTCTCTTATTCTTTCTAGTTCTCTAACATATCCTTAGTCCCTTGGCCTTGTTCATAGTTTTCTTGTCTTATGTTCATATTTTCAAATTTAGCAATCATTCTTGGGAAATCCTCAACCTCATGACCGATAACTTTACAACAGAGACAAATAGGACCTACACCAAGGAATTCCTTAGCAAGATCTCCCAGACTTATGCAATTATAACACAATATCGATCCTCTCTTTCTTTTAAATGATCCCCAACCTTTCCTGTACTGTGTACTAGGATCACCGTGTTGGACCTGCAATCTTCAAAAAATCTTTCTAGGTTCTTGCATCCACTTGTTAGTCCAAAAAATATTTTTATGCATAGGAATAACATATCTTTCACTATTTCTACCAAATTTTTTCAGATCAAATATTTCTTCTAGCTATGCCCTAGTTTTCAGACTAGGACAAAATCTATCAAACATACCTAGATTCATACTTTCGAAGAATAAATTTCCACTTATCTTACCTTTACCAGAGAAAAAATATTTAATATCTACCTCTTTTCTTCAGATCGAATTTCTTTCTTAGCACAAACATCCACAAGATGATTAAAATACTTTGCACTACAACAACAGATCTATGCACATAACTTTCTCTTTTCTTCAGTTCCCAACAATGATAGGTTCATGTCCTGACAACAAAACCATTTGTTGGAACAGGGGCAGACCCAGGGTTCAACGCTGCAACAATACACCAATGCCCACAAAGCAGATGAAGTCTCACCCGAGGTAGAGGCATGGGGGGTCGTAGGACTCAGGTGTCGACAACCTAGATGGGACACAGATTTGTGATTACAACACTTAACATATCACTTAGCCAATAATATGCATTAGTTCATGAGTCTCGTTCACATCACAGATTAAACCCTAATTACATATCAGTGCAATAACAATCAAGATCAAGCCCTTAAAACCTCTTAGCACATAGCATTAACTCAGATCTGGCATTCATCATACATAAAGCACTAAGAAACAACATCACATGCATCCATTATATGTTATAACAACAACACTAAGCAAATAAGCATGTAAACAACATCAACAACATCACACAAATCACTTCAAAACACATGTTATATGTGGTTCACCCGAGTGTGGGGCTACGTCCACCAACTTCTTCTTCTCTTCTTTATTAATCTTCAAGCTTTATACATTCTTCGACTCTTGTGCACAAAGCCATAGAGTGCAACTCTGCAGAGGACAAGAGATTTGCGCTCATACCACCATATCCTCCTTTTGCAAATCAGGTCAAGACACATAGACAACTCCTTATTAGCACAAATACTTATATAGTCTATGAATAAAGCCTCTTACAATCACTTGCACTTAGCTCTTCAAGTCTTAACATACTCTTTGCATGAAGCCAACTAGGCATGCACTAAGCCAATCAACAACTAGTAGTCCCTTCTTACATCACCTAGCTACCAATTTATACATTTACAAAAGGCCTAAACATGGGTAGAACCCATGGTCCGACATCCCTTAACCCATTACATAAACCCTAAAATCCCAAAAATCCCACAAAACAAGTGAGATCCTGCGATCTCAGCTCCACCTGGGCGCTCCATCTTCGACCAGCCTGTTGAAGTCCCAAAAACATGACCAATGTTTCCTCAAAACTTGGTCGAGGGCCAACATGTAAGATCTCATGGGTGTTACTGGATTTCCGGTAATTTTAAATGCCCAAAAGATGAAATGAAAAATACTGGAGATGAGATGGAAAGAAAATGGAAAGGATGGAGGTGAAATGAAAATGATGGGGAAGAAATGGAGATAATGGGGATAAAATGGAAAGTAATAGAGATGAAATGGGGATGGAATATAACTAGAAATCAAGGAATTCTGGAACTAATAATTTGGATCTAGTTGTTTGAAACTTGTTTCCATTGGGGTGCCTGACTTATTTCCAAACAAAAAGAGAGTAGGGAGGTAACAAACTTAAAAAAAAAATCCATTGCATAAAAGGATGAAAGATACATATATGTAATCTCTGTTTTGACTTTGTTGTGTAGCCAATTAGTAGATTCATGTTGTGTAGACCCATGCTGAGAAAATAATTATCACCTTGTATAATCATAAAATGGAAGAGGATGTTTATGCCGGGAAAATATTGAAGCTTCTAATGCTGAGAGATTCCTAGACAACTCACTTTCTAAAACTATTTTTCCTATGCAAAAATGATAATATTTTTAGATTGTTCTATAGCCATTGTCTGTTAAAATCATTATGGAAAAATGTAGATCATCTGCATAAACATTGACTTTGAATTACTGAAAGATGTCAAGAATTGCAGAGTGAACATAAGGTAATAAATTTTCTTCTTTGAGATGATGTTGAAGCTCTTATGAAAGAGACTGGAAATAAAAATTGTTACACTTTGACCTTGACTTATTAATGAAAAATAAATTGCTGAAGAAGAAGAAAGATGGAGTGAACCGTGGTTATTAGGAAGAATGAATAGTAATATTTATTGGGACAATATATAGACATATTGTTGTAATAAATCGAACTGTTGCAAGTTTTGTTTGATACCTTAAATCCATATACTATTCTTCCATATCCACATGTATGTACAATTTATTCCATGTGACTGAATTTCTCGTAAGTCGAACATGGAAAATCTTTGTTGGATTACGAATCAATAATAGAAACTGTTAACCAATGCGAGAATACTCACCAATAATGAGGATGAGTGTCAAGGTACTAGAGTACAACCAAGTGGGTAAAAATAGATGTGTTGATTTCAAATCCACTGTATGTTATGATGATCAAGATACATTGATGTATCCCCTTGTATTCAGTGAGGAATTATATCATTGAGGCTTGTAAACTCCAAGCTACTCAAATAATCTCTGATGTTGGTCCCATATAAGGTGTCAGAGTCAATGAGACAAGATATATTGGAAGGTGGGCCCTAACGAATCCCACATCATCCAACTTGAGAATAGAACCAAAAAGATATTTTAAAGAAACATAATACAAGGTTGGAACCAACATGAACTTACATAACTTATTGAGATTTTTTCTTTCTAGTTACCTAGTTTTCAAGCAAGACACGTGTCAAGTTGCGCCAATAAACTAGTTTTCAAGAAAGACACATGTCAAGTTGTGCCAATAAACTAGCTTTCACAACTGGACTTATTTTTATCTTTACTATTTATTGATTTATTTTTCTATACTAACCTACTATACCTGGAAAAATAATCCCTTACCTATAGCATAGGAGAACTTCCAATGAAAACATGTGTGCAACAAGATTACAAACATACTCATATTCATGTTTGTAAAATATACTTGAGCATATAATAGAATATGAGGATCCAACTTCCTTGATTGATTTGGTGCCAAGAGATGATGAATGATGGAGTGGTATTGTCGCTTCATGATTGTTTGGAACTAAGTTTCGATGGGGTCTCTGTCTCCTTGGATCTCTACTTCATGATCAACTATTTTTGTATCCTCCTTTGTCATGCCATGCATATATTCTTGTTGATCACTCTCTTGAGTGCATAAGGGGTCTGATGATAGGAATGAAACAAATTTATCAATATCAGGCTCCAATGTTTTCTCTCCATTGATTGTTTCCCATGGTTGTTTGGTCTCTTTAAGGCCTTATTCTTGACATTTCTCATTGAAATTTCATTCTTCTATCACTTCTTGGAGTTCAGGCCTGTTCCTGAGTGTGGTCAGGATTCACTCTTCCTGAGATGCAGATATGGTTCCAATATCCATTAGGATTTGATAAGTCTCATGGAGTATAATTTTCTCTTTCGCTTTGCTAGCTAGTAGGTCCTATCTTGCACATGGGTCAGTGTACGGGTAGATATTACATCTCCAAAAAATTTCTAAAATGAAATTGGCTAAAAGGAAACAAAGAAAAAACTCATCATGTACTAAGATGATCCCACACTACTAGGACCCTATCGTCACCAAGTTATCTGTTGACATGATTTAGCTTCTTCCTTTCCATGAATAAGAAAAAATTGTATAAAAGGAAAACACACTCATCTGCAAAAAAAGAAACAAATTTGCAAGAAAAGGAACAACAATACTTTGGAGAGACTCAATACAGTGAACGTGTTGGGATAAAAACCCTTTAGGAATTCTAAAATGGGGTCACCTTTGCATATTATTGTTTCTCCTCCCCCACACCGCTACTAAATCAAACATGAAACAAAAAACTTATGAAAACGAACAACTTATGCTCTAATCCATTTTAGCACCTCCCTAACAACGACTCCAAAAATGTTGTGTAAATTATATGCTAATTTACTGCAATTAAATATATCAATTCAGGAGATCGCAAACTTATAAATGGAAAAACTATATGTGCGAACACTGGAACATGGAGGGATACGTAATCTATGGGAAGAAAAATTTTACTCCTAACAAATCATAAGAAACTCATTCATTGGGAAACAAAACAAGAATATGTGGCACTGACATGGGCTATGATATTTCACAATGAGTTAACAAAGTGTTCATGTATGAATTTCTTAGGGGAAATCTCATTTCCACCTTCAAGTGACACTGTTCTTGTATTTTAATCAAACAAGGCATGTAAACGAAAGCACTAGGAATTTAAATCTAGGAGATGTGTGCTAACTAGGGTATCAATGCAGATCCCCTTCACAATAGGTTACAATATTTCACTCTAAGACAACAAGTTTTTCATGCAACCATGAAGCGTTACAATGCGTATATCATCCCTTCAGAGATTGATCTCACTTCTATTTCACACATAATCATGAAAGGAAAAAAAAGGAGATGATATTCGTTGGGTAACATTGTAGAGTTGTAAAGGGCACATGTTATGTTTATTTCACTGTGAGGAACACAACGTTTGCATAACATAGTCAAATCAATGTTATTATTCAACCCCTAGTGTGTCTTATCTCCATTAAATTAATCTAATTCTAGAAAAGTAAAGAGAAAGAGGAGGATCAATCCACACTCACATTCACACAAAGCTCAAACATTACAAACTATCTCATTTTTGCAGTTTAAAGAGATGTGCATTATTATAAAGAAAATTGAGTTTAATTACTCTGCACATTCAAATAATAAACAAAACAAAGTATCCTTGCAATACAAATCATGAAATGCACCAAATCTATAAACTGCCCGCAATATCAACAAAATTTATTATAACTTAAATCATGTGACATCAACTCAGGCTATAATAACTACAAAATGTTTACAATCTTCAATATACATTATAGATATATTAAACATAACATCGATCACACAATATTAGTTCAAACTATAACAATAACAAATGCTTGCAATTTAAAAACAGGTAGTCGAAACCATTACCTCTACCGCTATCAGACATAAGGCAATAAGAAACATATTGTTGGTCCCTCCTAGTTGGTGTCTCATTTCTAAGAAAATCTACAGGACTGAAAAATTAATAACATCAATATGGATCTTGAACATCATATCATTTCATTAAACAAAAGATAAAATTGCAAATATCAAGTCTGAGCCATACATTTTGTTTCCTATCCCTTGTGTTATCACTAATCTCCACTCTCTTATTACATTGATACACTAATTTTTTTTATACACATAATGAACTCCCTGAGTGGAAAAGGATATTCAAATGAATCCATTGCTCCAAAAATGGTCAAACCAACGTTAATACCAAGGGGATCAAATTAAATATATTATGATAGAATACAGATAAATTTATACAGTAAAATTTTTTCCACGATATACTCATGACATGGATATGCATGAGGATAACAATATTGAACCAAATTGAGCTTAGGTAATGCTAGACATACTAACAATGGAAACATTTTACTTGGTATGTATAACTTCATCTTTCACAGTCATTGGTCTCTAGATGTGAATTCCATAGATATCATATCATGTCATCCCAACTACGAGCAAAAACCATGTCATGGTTTATCTATAGGATGGTTTTTGATGTTTCAACCAATGATGTCGAAATACATAGATGATGTGGGATTCTTTGTGTGTTGTACGATCTGAAATCATGAAAAAATTCATTAGTAATAAACCAATTAACAATCTCCCTAAGTTATCTAATCAATGTAAATACTCACATTTTGAAGATAATATTACCTTATTGGATCTAGATGACTATTCCATCAAAACTATGATACTATTGTGATGACAAGGATGATAATGAGGAAAAAAGGAGGAATAAATGGGTTGAGGAGGGGTTTTATGAGAAATCAAATCATCAATTTTGGAGGCCCAACAATAGATTCACCCTCCCACACACTTAAAAAGATCCTCTCTAGTTCGCACATGTGGAGTTTTCACCATCTTCTTCAGTGCATATTGGATCACTTGCCAGCATTATCATTAGTTCCACTTTTCTTCATTGTCGAAGTTAGCATCAAATTCATTGTTCCACCTAGACTTTTCCCAGACTAATCCCATATCCCTTAAAATTTCATCGTGTCCTGAATCATATTATCATCTTGAGAAGACAATTCACCCCCTCAGATTGAATCAAGTGATTCCTTAGATATCTAACATAGGTTTATATGGAACGATTCATTTCTAACAATCGTTTACTACTCAAATGCTTAAGTCTCATATTCTTACAAAGCCTGATGTTGAATGTTTACTTTCTCATCATCTTTTACTACTGATTTTATGCACTAATTATGAATGCATGTTGCAGATTCATTGATGGCAGTGTGTAAGAAGATGACAAGAAAGGATCCTATGATAGAGGTCTCTGGAAGCATAAGTCGATAGAAATATGTTTCTGACTACCCAAGAATCGTCTATAATGATATTAAAGGGCTCTTAGAGAAAGGGGAAGACCCACAACTCAAATGGGGTGAGGTTTTTCAGATGTTCAAATAGAAAAATTTCCCCATGGATTCTGAAGATGAGGATGAACTCAAAATATTCATAAACATTTGGAGGTCAGGACTACATAGGGTGGCAACTTGTGCTGCAATTTTCCCTTGTGATGATGCAATCTCATGGATCCTCAAGCATGTGGATCTGGGAAACCAAAACATACTCAATGCTAAAGGGGATCCCATAGCGTCATTCCAGGTAGTCGATCTAGCTAAATATCATCATCTAGAAAATGGAACTTGATTATTGGATGAGGAACTCCTCAAAAAATTCCCACACACAACAAAAGACCTATTCAAGATCTAGTACAAGTAAGATATAAATTTTAAGCTCAAACCATGTGGCAAGGATCTGACTACTGTGCTTAGAACGCCATATCAATACATTGTGGCGATACTTTGCATGATATATGGGGAACAATATTCCTCCAAAGTCATGATGTCCCTAATTCCCTTGATTCACTACTGTGCACATGAGGGTCGATGTTCAAGTGGGTTTATACCCTATTAAAAGGATTAGAAGAATCCATCACAGCTATCAAAGACACTGAACCTAGAAAATACCCAAGTTTCCATATGGAATGTTACCTATTGGATATTATGTGCATACCCCATCAATATCCTAATATGGGTTATGTATGGAAACCAACGGACCCATCTTTGCACATCTAATGCAAGTTCTTTGCGAGAAAAAATATAGGTTAGAATACCACAAGATATATGAGAACTTATTAGAACCTTTGTATGAGCTCATCTTCTGTGCACCAAGTCCATGTATGATAGATAAGGAATTAGAAATAGTCCAAAATATTGGGGAATGGTACCTATTGTAGGAAAATTCCTCTGTAGACAGGTGAATTACCTCTTAGATCTTAGACCCCTATGACCAAGACAGAAAAGTGATAAATTTGAACACTGACATTCTTTTAAACACAGCTAAGTTAGTCAATAGAGAAGAGGAAGAAAGTATGAGTACCATTTTACGAAGTTTTTCCTTGCTCAGTACAAGTTGGGTTTGATTTCCATGTCCTTTAACGAGTCCTGCAATCCAATGAAAAACGGATACACAGAATACTTTCTATTCTACCATGATTAGTTTAAAGCTAGATTTATCCAAAAGACAAACTCATGCAAATGTACGCAATCTTGAAGGAAACAGGCCAAGAACATGTATTAATGAGAACAAAATAATGTTCTTACAAAGTGTAGATGAAGATGTAGCAGCCTCAACAAGCTCTCGTTGTCCAACCTCTTGCTTGCATGATCTACCATCAAAATGAAAATACTTTTGACTGATTATTCTCCCCCTTTCACCATGAGAATGCCTCCTTATATAGGTTTTGAGAGGCTTTACCACCTTAGATATTCTTGGGATAAGTTGAGGATATTACTCCATCAATTGTGGAAATCCCCTTAGATACAACCTTAAACTTGGATTCGAGCCAAAATGACTTAGATATTTCTCAGTTGTATTTAGATATATGGGGGATTCATTCCTAGGATTTGCTCAAGAGATTGACGCTCCCTCAAAATGGACCATAGAGCATTGCAACGCTCCTTGATAAGAGGGAAATGAGTGCTAGTGCTGCTTGCAAGTGGGTAGGGGAGCGCTAATCTCCAAAAATACTTTAATGATGGTATTTTCTCAAGGTAAAAGTTTGTACTTTTTTCCAAAAGATATATTTTCATCTTTTAATGAATCTTAGAGGAAATCTCAAGTGTTTTTATGATGTCATCCGTGATGCAGCACAGGTGAGACGAAAGTATGATTTTGAAACACTTGCAACAAAAGTGTGACACTTGCGATAATGATAATGAGACATCATCGAAGTGAGTAAATTTGACGTGTAACAGATTTCCCCCCAAAGTGCGAGTTCAAAAGACAGAAATGAATGACTGAAGTACTTTGTAGATTGTCGAAGAAAGGGGCATGGAGTCAGAGAACCTGGTAGAAGCTGCAAACAACCATCATACAAATGTTATGACATGTTTAAAACCCAAGGCATGCATACCTATTCTTAAGTGGTAAAGGACTTTCAAGGTATGGCCACCATAAAATACACTGCGGATTCACAATCATATTAACTGAAAGGTATGGCCACCAAAGATACAGTGTGGATCTATACTTCCATGAAATGAACTAATTGTAGCCAGGAGAATTACATAATGGATCTACGATATGAATAAACATAGCCACAGACCAATACAAAGTGGATCTATGTGACAATATATATATCAGTGTGCTCAAATGATCTCCTTTCTCAGCCTGGGTAAAGTAGATATGAAAGTGAAAAGTCAACCCAAGGTATTCTTAGTGATCCCGATGTGGTACAAATATAACCATGTGAATGTATGTTTTGATATCTAACATGGTAGAAACCACTTGATTATCGGTCATTGATGAAATAGTTTAGCAAGTGCGAGGGAAATCATCATTGATGTCAATGACTCCCAAGGTACCCTAGTACAATCCAACGAATGTGAATAGATGAGTTGAAGTTGAACATTCGTGGAATCATCCGATCAGAGGTCAATGATGTAAACCTACTGTCGGAGGTGAGGAGGCCTGCCATTGAGGCATGCAGGTCCCAAGGTACTAACTGGTTTCTATGTTTAATTCTTGGATGATGTGTTGAAGTCGACAGGAAAAGACTCATCAAAGGAGATCCTTGATGTATCCCCCATCAACGACATGAAATTGACATAGAGATATAAGTTGGTGAATAAAATGAGGATGGACTGACATGGGTATTCAAACTAGAAATTTGTGATGGTTGACCATCGAAGCGGGTACTTCCCTTGAACACTGAGGCACAAATGACAAAAACACGACACAGACCAAAACATGATGCAGTGGATACTGTGACTTTCATCAGGTGACCCAAAGGAGTAAATAAACTCAGATTATTGGTTCAATGCAGAGGTTTAGCGGGTTAAAATGTATGTAAAGACAATGTGTCATGTTCAAGGGAGACTGCAAGAGTGACCTGTGATGTTTCCAAAAAAATGACTTGGCTTGCTTCCTTCAATTTCCCCCCCATTAAGATAGACAAGTACCTCTTTTTATTTTTACGAGCTCAAGGAGGATAACACAGGCTCGATATAACTCACCTTTGGTAAGTCCCTCTTCTTTTGTTTAATGAACCAGAAGAAGTAAGGGTTCGGTCCCATATGGTCCCTTCTATGTGTAATTTTTAACGGGTCTAGAGAAGGAAAAATCGGTGGTTTTTCATGTTTAGAGGGTCTGAAAATAATTTAAAGATGACTCCAGGGTTGTCCTTTTTCGTAATATTAGTCTCTGAGGTCCGAAAAAGAGATAAAATACCACTTAAGAGACACCCTTTCAAAACCTTTTTAAACGAGTGTGAAAGTAAGCAAGATCACTCGACAATCTTTTCATGTTTAGAGAGTCTGAAAATAGCTTAGAGGAGACTCTGGGGGGTTCCTTTTTCGTATATCCTTATGAGTCCGAAAAAGAGATAAAAGTCTACTTGGTTACGTTCTCCTGTTTTTCGAGCATGAGAAGGAACTAAGACCATGCTTTTCAATGTAACAAGGTCAATTAGAATAACACCGCTTCGATACTTGCAAGTGATGACAAATCTACATTCCAAGGTATTAGTGACATCTCCAAAATGATTTTAAAACCCAAAATAGACTATAGGTTAGAAAAAAATGGAGTCTATATCAATGAAATAGGGTTAAAAAATGTTTTAACCATTTCATTTGTGCCAAAATCTTCTACGAGTGGTAAATTTGACTTTGGAGAGAGATTTTGAAGTTGTTTGGATCAAAGCTACAATTAGTCGTTTCTACTTTCATCCGGATCAGGTTGGTATTTAACTCTTTCCAATCATTTTGTATGGTTTAAAATTTCATTTTAGGTAGTTTTTTTCTTCATTTTTGGTTCCCTAGGAATCCCTAGGCACCAAAACATATCGAAACTCCCTCAAAAGGCCAAGGGGAGCACCGACCGTGTTTTCGACACCCTGGTATGCACTCCAGGGTAGCGCTAGCACTTTGTGTATGCATTTAAGGGAGCACCGACGTAGAATGAAAAATTAAATTGATATTTAAGATAAAATTACCCAAAATTTTTCTATGATGAGATGATTAATGGCTTGTAATTGAATGTTCTTGTAGTTTTCATTGATAAAAGACATGATTGAGTGGAAGGAGAGAGAGCACGAGATCGATGACATAGCCGTGTTTCAAAATCCACAAACGAGAGCCGCTTTGAGGAATTGTGGCATCCTTAAGTACTTTAAGCTGCAAAAGATGAAAAAGAAAGTCCTTTTACTTGAGTATATGATTGGGTTATGGAATGACGTTGAACTGGCATTTCATATTGGGCCGCAAATGCTCAAAATTGAGCTATAAGATGTATAATTTTTGACCGGCCTCTCGAAAAGAAGGTCTCCCATCATTTTATCTGGACAATGGGTAGTTTTGGTGCCTGGAGAAGTGTATGTGGAAAATCATTGTATTCAGGGGTCACGATCGATTGGAGGCCAAATCATGATCAAAGAGGTTAGATATTTGCCTCTTCGATCCATTTTGTTTTCCATCACCAATTTGGTAGGTAGCACCAGTGCACATTTGGCTTCAACATCCCAAATGTATTATTCTCTACAATGCATGGAGCCAAGGTTGCTCAACTAGAGCACAACTTTCCTTCACAATGTGAAGGATCAAATTAAAAAATGAAGGATGGGTAAACAAAAACAATTTGGGATAGGTGAATTCCCTCTTGGATCTTAGACCCCTATGACCAAGATAGAAAAGTGTTAACTTTGAACACTGACTTTCCTTTAAACATAGCTAATCTAGTCAATAGAGAAGAGGAAGAAAGTATGAGTACCTTTTCACGAAGTTTGTCCTCACTCATTCCAATTTGGGCTTGATTTCGAAGTCCTTTAACAAGTCCTACAATCCAATGAACAATGATGACAAAGCATACTTTCTATTCTACCATAATTAGTTTAAAGCTAGATTTATCCAAACAACAAGCTCATGCAAATGTATAGAATATTGAAGGAAACATGCCAAGCACATGTATTAATGAGAACAAAATAAGTTGCTTACAAAGTGTAGATGCAGATGTAACAGCCTCACCAAGCTCTCCTTGTCCAACGCCTTGCTCGAACAATCCACCATCTAAATGAAAATACTTTTCACTAATTATTCTCCCCCTTTCACCATGAGAATGCCTCCTTATATAGGTTGTTGGAACAAATATTGAAAATTTCTAAACTTAGTCTTTCACCAAAATTTAGGTCACTTGCACTAGTTAGTTTTAGAACCTTATTGCTTGGTGTAATCTTGTATAACCGTTAAGTCCTTGATCCACCCGACGCAAACCTTTCCACTGCAGTAAAAACTCTAAACCTATCGCCATTTTCACCGAGATTCTCTACCATCAAAATCTCAAAGCCTTGCATCATAATTACCCAAAATATCAAAGATTTGAAGTTTCCGAAGGTCTCCTATTGGTCTTAGTTCACAATTCTTTGATTGTCCAATTAAGCCTAAAGGTGTCAAATTACAAAAAACCAAACTATAAGTTTTGTTTTTTATATTATTTTAAAATTATTTTATATAA
The DNA here is from genome assembly GCA_009831015.1 of Picea engelmannii. NCBI lineage: Eukaryota > Viridiplantae > Streptophyta > Pinopsida > Pinales > Pinaceae > Picea > Picea engelmannii. The sequence continues at coordinate 389,514 of ML783737.1, forward strand.
TTTTAAATTAATATTTTATTTGACTTTAAAGTTTGATTTAGCCAAACCCTTTGCACCTATTCTCTTTTATAAATATTGTTGGGTCCACCATCCTTCACATCCCAATCTCCCAACTATCCACCGAAATCCATACGCATGCCAAGTCACAAGACAACTCATACAAAACTCCAAGGAGAGAATCCACGGGAGCACCAGGGCCAAACACCCGTGATATGACACCAGTCAGCCAAGACCAAGCACTCAAGCACAACGCATTAAGCCACATGAAGGAAGATCTCACGAGGAGGCCCAAAAAGAGTACAATACGCGCCAAGAAGATCGCTAGAAGGGTTATACATAAGCACCACGTTCCTTTTTGGGATTTTGACCATTGGAAGAATTCTAATAAGCGACTCCTCCTTTCCCCCAAATATCGAAGGCCTGAAATTGGGGTTCCATCCTTATGCATAAAATGCCGATGGGTTAAATTTTCTAGTTGTTAAATAGAAACGCCTTCTATCAAAAACAAAATGGGCAGAAGTCACGCTTTTGAGTATTCACGCGCATTGGAAAAGAAATATGGTGCGAACATCGTTGTTGTTATTGATGAAAATAGAAAGGATGCAATAGTAGATCATGATGCACGATTATCCATTATCCACTGGCATCTGGCTCAATGTGGTTTTGAGGACTTTGGCTTGATGGAGAGACTTGGTTACGACAATAATCCTATTGTTGTTATTTGAGAGGTTGTTGATGACTTGAATCTTGATTTGGTAGTTCTTATCATGGAATCCATCCACTCAAAACATGTCGATGAGAATTTGCTGGAAGAGTTCATTCCCTGACCTGTTCTTTTGCTACCACTGTAGTTCAAGTCTTGCATGACTGATTGCACTAATTTAAAATTTCTTATCATGAAGAACACCTTACAAGTGGAATCATTTTTCGTTAAGTTTGTTTTTGATAGGTGCTTATTTTCCAAGAACATTTTGTTAAATAAAGGATACGCAAAAGAGTTGAGGAATGAAAGGGTTTATCCTGAACTACAGAGTTCTTGTGCAATTCATTTTTGTTACATAACAAGTTTTCATGTGTGTTATTAGCATCAATACCTTAATGTGCAAATGGTACATAAATGATAATTCCATTTCCTATATAAATGAATCCATAGGATGTTGTTGTAACTAGTGTAGATGAGCATCTGATAAGGCACGAGAAACAAATTTTTCATGGTCGTATGGTTCAGGTTCGTAGCCTCATGAAAATGGTGCCCAATGTTATATATTTAATGAGAAAGCCAAGAAAAAAGGGTCAAATGTTTACTAATATAGACATGTTCGAGTGGCAGTAGCACTGTTCAATAATAGTCTTTGGAAACTTTTTATTTTTCCCAATTGTTTCCCATATGCAGAGTGACATCTAGTGAAATGAGGAACATCCAACAAGAATTTAAATATGGATAATAATGCCAGAGATATATCTGAGTAATGGCTAGAGGTAGACTTGTGCCTATGGATTTCGAGCTGCAGAATTCATAGTTTTGGGCTATTGGTGAATGTCTCAAGGGTATATTACAGACCGATGGATAATGAGTACATAACAAGAAGAAATATCCTTCTTTTTGCAATAAATCCATATCACTAATAGGAAGGATATTGGATTTGTATCTCATGAAAAGAAACAGAACATGACAGCTTTAGCTGCCATGGAAAAGTGTTACAACAATCAGCAACAAAAATCAGAGTACCAATGATTATGGTAATTGTAACGAATATATGTTGAACAAAATATAGTAAATATATCTAGGAACAAACGAAGAGTCAGACGAAACACCAACATCTCCAATTCAAAACCAATAATGTATGCATACTATTAAAATCGTATTCTATTTCTAGGCAGAGGTTGTGGGTAACCCAAAGGTTTTTTCAGTTGAGACAAATTTTGTATAAATAAATAGATTGTAGATCTATTTGAGCAAGGGGGGACAACCCAAGAGCCTTTTGGGGGCTAGGTTTGTAATTCCATTTCTTTCAGAAAATATAGAACAAAATGCCAAGAGATTCTATACCTCGTCACTATGTAATTCTGTCTTTTCTTGTATTATTTTCTCAGTTTTACATTCATTCATTCTTCCTTCTTTTACATATTCAGCTTGTAATGAATCTAATTCATTAATACCACTGTTGTAGTCATTTATTGGGAAGCCCGTTAGGTTCAGATTTTCCTTTGTTTATGCTGTGAGAAAAATAAGACCTATAGCTTGAATGTTCATGCCTAGATTACAAGTTATATATATGCATGTTTGTCTTTCGAAGTTATTTGTCATTCCTCTATTGAAATAAAGATTAGACTTATCGGAATTAGATACCTAACTCTTTGTTTCAGTTTCTTTCATCCCCTATCTTATATCCATATTGCTTATTTTAATTAAATTAGGCAAACAAGGTTATGCCTTTTCTTTTCTGATTAATAAATGATTGAAAGGCCTATTTCAGACCTAGTTCTAGAAGCCTCATATGACTGATCAATCAATAAATTATTATTTCATTCAAAATGTGCTAAGTCTTGGCTCTATTACAACCTAGAACCAACTCTTGTGACAACATAGGCTTTGAGAGGCTTAACCACCTTAGATATTCTTGGGATAAGTTGAGGATATTACTCCATCAGTTGTGGAACTCCCCTTAAATCCAACGTTAAACTTGGATTTGAGCCAAACTGACTCGGATATTTCTCAGTTGTCTTTAGAGATAAGGGGTATTCGTTCCCAAGATTTTCTCAACAGGTCTAGGCTCCCTCAAAATGGGCCACATAGCATTGCAACGCTCCCTGCTAAGAGGGAAATGAGCGCTAGCTCTCCTTGCAAGTGTGTAGGGGAGTGTTGATCTCCAAAAATACTTTAATGATGGTAATTTCTCAAGGTAAAAGTTTGTACTTTTTTCCAAAATATATATTTTCATCTTCTAACGAATGTTAGAGGATATATCAAGTGTTTTTATAATGTCATCCGCAATGTGACATAGGCTAGACAACAATATTATTTTGCGACACTTGCGACAAAAGTGTGACACTTGCAATAATGATAATGAGACATCATCGAAGTGAGTAATTTTGACGTGTAACAATACCTTATGGAAAATATAACCTACATAAGGATATATGGGGCCACCAAATCCCCCCATCTGCTCTTGAGATTTGTACCCAATATACTAGTACTCCAAGAAATTGCATATCAAACTTTAATTCACGGAGTTGGGGCGGTGTTGTATTGAGACAAGAAGCCAATATGGCCCTAGCTTCCATTATGGGCCGGATTATACTCATTTGGAAGCATCAAATAGGCCTATTCTAAAGTAGATACACTACTCTTATATGTATTTGGAGAGGAAATATTTCATAGGCATGACCCTAAGAAAATAGTCAAGGATTTTAAACACACTTGGGAATATACCTCGACTACTTGGGAGGAGGAATTCCACTACAAAGCTTAGAATTGCAATGCATTTGTTGCTATACAGTAAGGAAAAACCATAAGAAGGATTTCCTATGAAGATAAATCTCATGAAGAATCATAGAGGAAATAAGAAGAAGAGGAAATATAAAAAATGTATGCTACAACTACATCTACACATTCTGAATCAAATGAGGAGGAGGAACCGACAACTAACAAGAAAATAAGGAAGAAGGAAAGGGTCAAGAGGAAGAAGGAGGATGTTGTTGAGAAGAAGAGAAATACAATAGAGGGTAAGTCAAAGGAAGAAGTTGAAGCAGAAACAAAAAAAATAGTGGCAATAGCTAAAGAAGAAGAAAAGGTTGTAGCTAAGAAAGCAACAGGGGATGAGAGAGAGAAAAAAGATGCAACTGAAAGAGAATCTACAAAGTAAGTGGTAGTAGAACAAAGAGAATCAGATAAAGTTGCAGTTAAAGAAGTTGAGGAAGAGAAAAGGAGAAAGGACGAAGAATATCTTAATGACAAATCATCACCTATGGATACATATATCCTAGAAAAATTATCAGAAATTCCTAGTGGTCACATTCAAATTGAGAAAATGGAACTATGGATTAGCACATCATACAAACCCAACAAAGTGTCTAACTTGAAAAAGTTCAAATATGACAAAGCCACTGGCCATATTGTGAAAAATCAAGCCAGGAAGATACCGATCATGGGGAGAAATCCATTAGAATTCATCACAGAGACTACTGTAAAAAAATATGATATCCAAGATACCCTTTCCATAGCATCCTCCAACACTATTTTCACCACAACAACAAAGTGGAACCTAAATAACTTGTACCACCAAAACCCAGAGAAGGATGCCAATATCATAGAGTTGGAATACAAAGTTAGGCATGGAAATAAAGAGAAGGGAGGTCTAAAACAATTTAAATCATGTACTGAAAAAGTTAGGACATATATGGAAGAGTCTATCACAAATATGTACACCCATATACATGGCTTTTAGTAGTTGGAAGCCAACATAATGGAACAACACAACCAGGTGCAAAACAAGAACACTCAGTTTGTAACTATTTGAGAAGGATTATATGATATAAAAATATGGATTGTTGAGAATCCAGATTCTATAGCTGAGATTCCTTTCCCCTCAGAGGTATAAAAAAGGATTGATTATACTTCTCTTTATCAGTGTCAGCAAGATGGGAAGATATCATGAAAAGAAACTCCTATCTCACTATCAATTTGCACACAACTTCATAAAGTATCACAAGTTTTGACACAAAAGTGTTTCCTTCCTCCCATCGAAGATCTTAGGAAAACCATCATCATTATGGAACAAATCCTCAAAAAGGTCTAGCAAAGCATAAATCATATATGAGAGGTAACAAAAATGACTACAAAGGTGATGATCGAGTTAATGGGGAGCCACCTTGTCCAGTCGGCCAAAGTTCATACTATGAAACAAGAATTTGTGGCCACCCTATAGAAATACTTGAAGACTCTCACATATAACTCAACCTCACATGAATCCACTCTTGAGGAATTTTTTTATCACATGATCATATCACTAGACAACCAATATGAAGTTTGGGTAGCCCGTGTCAAGGACAAAGGAAAGTGAATGAGACAAAATAGAACATTTGGATTTGCTAACAATTGTATTCTATTTTTATTTTTCCAATTAGCCTTAGTTTCATTCTCACTCTTACACATGTTATTAGCCAGTGAGGGAATATGAAAGGTTTTGTAACTGCTTCTTGGAGAATTCAAGAAGACATTTTCAACAATTTTTGCGAATTCCTATAAGTAAAGGAAGATGTGCATTTTGAAAGGGCTCCTCAAGAATTGTATACTCATTAAAATATTTTGGAAATATTAACGTGTTAACAAAAATTGAGAATACCTTAGGGCTAGTTCTGATAGAGATTGCCCATTTTTTACATGTGTTCTAAGGATATATTTTTTCCTATATACTTTTCTTATGCAAATTGATATCATTCTCCCAACTTTGCTAGTTTCTTATAATATTTTATCCTAAGAATATGAGTTCCTTATGTATGTGATACTATGATCAAGACTAATGTGATTATATATTTGCATACATGTGTGGTATAACTTAGCAACTTATTAAAAACTATCCAAATGAAGTCATTTACAAATATTAGTTTAATTTTCAGCTACTCATTTGGTTAATGTAGATTTCTCCTCTCTAGGATATGATAGCTAGATTTATTTATGCATCTAGCTAGACTACATATACATTTCTATTTTCATTTACCAACCATCCAATCACCCCTTATAACTAGAAATGGAAGTCGAGCCTGAATCCGGATGGGTCTCCTAAAGAAAATGGTACATAGTCTAAATGGGACCATGTACCGGGGAGTATCTGTTATTGTTGTAGGTAAATTTCTCCCCATCAACACAAACATTAGTCGAAATGCCTAGATTTCTTTTACAAGCCAATTATTTTCCTCCTTGTTTTTGGGATGAAGCTATCTATTGTGCAAACTATCTACTCAATTGCATCTCTATTTCATTTTTTCCTTCATAGACACTAGTCAAGCGATAGTGTGGAAGGAATCCCTTAGTCGACCACCTCTGCGTGTTTGGATGTGTTTTATGAGATCATATTTATAATGACTGTAGAAATAAATTGGATGGAAAGAGTCATGCTTGTGTCATGTTTGGATAGTTTAAAGAGTGTAAAACCTATCTGTTATAACCCTATGATTCATAGGATCATCTGTTGACTGGAATTTTTTCACTCTGGGTGTATAGTTTGCAAATAATATTTCATCTCTGCAAATTATTTTCAAAGGAAGCAGCGCACAAAACCCACCAAAATCGCTAAAGCCTAAGTTTTGTTGCATTCGCGCCTGGAGAATAAAGAACGCGCTTAGATCGATGGTCGATCTAGCAGCGCGTAGATCAACGACTGATAGTGGATTCCGGACCCCCTCGACTGTTCTACTTTTAATGGTGGGGGGGGGGTCCGGAATCGGGTATAAAGAAGGCGCGCATCTGAACGGCTGAGGCACCATCATTTTCATCAACGGCTAAGATTGAATTCCGAACCCCTCGGACCGTTCTGCTTTTAACGGTGGGGGGGGGGGGTCCGGAATGAAGCATTTTTCTCTGGCGGGCCCTATCCCAATGTGTCATCTGTCCATTACGCCTGATCCTCCATCACCTTTTTGCCTCCTTCATTCGCCGCTATGCCCTCACCCCCTTGTCCTTTGTCCAGTCGACTACACCCCTTTGCCCTCACCCGTCCTTGAATAAACAGACTTGGGATAAAAAACTTTAAGTTAATAATGCTATGAATAAAATTTAATATAGTTAGTTTAAGAAACCGGATTAATTAATGATAAATTAATTAATTAGTTTAATAAATATGTTAGTAATTAGGATTGATTAAACATTAAATAAAACAAATTATAAAACAAAAAACATAAAAATTAAATAAAAAGAAAATACAAAACAATATAAAACATATTAAATAATAAAAAAATAAAAATAAAAAACACAAAACATAACACATAATATAAAAACATAAAATATAAAATACATAATATAATAAAAACAAAAAACATAATATGAAACTAACCTAAGTCTAACCTACCCCACTCACACCTACCACAGCTCACGTCACACTCCACTTACATAGACTCCCGCTCACATTTAACACTAGCGCCCCCATCCACTATCCCATACAAATTAATCAACGGTCCATAAAAATTCCAGACCCCCCCTCACTATTCGGAATTTAACGAGAGGGGGGGGTCCGGAATGAAGTAGTTTTCAATACCACTCCCTCTCCACGTGGCACGATCCTATTCCTGCGGACCCCCCCCGCTAAAACCANAATACCGCTTTCCCAAAAACAAAACCACCTTTTTCAATTTTTGCCATTTTTTTCCTGTTCAGTACATCATCTTCCGGAGGAGATTCTGGGCAAACGAAGACAGATTTTAAAACTCCGAGAGAGGTTTTTTCTGAGAATGGATGAAGAACAAAAACCTCTCTCAGTTTTTGCAACGATGCTACTATCAGGGAGAATCAAAGCCATCTTTGGGGGCCATTTTTCCAGATTCTCAATTTTCCGTTACAGTCCCGATCTTGCAGGAGCTGTTACGACCAGCTGGGGATGAATTTGGAGAAACCAAAGGAGGTTGTTGTCTAGAACATGACCATATACAATAATCTCCTTTATTTTTCACCCATGTGTCATCGTTCAAGAGAAAAACACTTCTGTTCAGACCCCTTTTTCGCCGAAAACCAGTCCGTCTTTCATGGCAGACTGTTTCAAATTTTGTGGAAGTGGTGGCTATTTTTGGCCGAGGTGGTTAAAACGATTCTCGCAACTTGATGAGGAGACCTCTCCTATTTATAGAGATTATTTTTAATGTAAAAGGGTTGATCATTCAGGGAACCATGATGAAGTTTTTATAAAGCAGCTCACAGAGCCAACTGTAGTTTTTCATCAATTCAGATAATATAGTCACAACAGTTATAGGATTGTTGTGTCAAGTATGTTGGTGAAGTGCTCCTCCAGTAAATTGTTTTCTTTGTCTCCATATGTTTTCTTTCCTTATTATTCGACAAAAGTTTATGAGAAGAATTTGTTGTAAGATACACTCTGTTTCTGGCTGTGGATAATATTAATGTTTTCTTCTGATATTCAGTGGTAGAATTCTTCATTGCTCTGTTGCTAAATTGATTATTTCTTTTTCCTCCTCTTTCATCTCATTTAATTTTACCAGATCCAGTAATTTGCCTACCTTTCCCTATAAAGATGTCTGTAGGATTTGTTTTCGATTAAATCTCAGTTTGTGACTCCATTTCCCATGGTTCCTTTTCTCTGCTCCTACCAATTTAAAAAATCCAAACTCTGAACCCATTAACTAGCCTAATATCTAAAGTTAAAAACAAAGCTAAATCCTACAGAGAGATCCCTCTTTGAAGCTGGAAGGGATAGATCCCATCTTTAAAAGCGGTTGGATAAAGTTACCTTTGTAGATTTCTTCTCTTTCAACCTCTAGGAAATTTACCGAGTGCTAACAGAATGGCGACTACACTGGGGAATTTCCTCAGTAGCACACTTCAAAGCTCCAGATCTGATCACTGATGGTGGACAGTGACCAGACACAAGAAGGCTGAGATCATTCACCTGGTGACTCCAATCATCTCCAGACAGTGCCAACTCGAAGACTCCACTGGAGGAAGAACCTAAAGCATGGCCAAGGAACCTAGAAATACTAGGTACTCAAGCTCAAATTGCATTCAAGACATCTTTGGTTTCATCTGCAATTACTTTCTCTCTTATCATGATCCTGGTCTAGAGTATATTGTTGAAATTTAGGATGACCATTTTCAACCTGAAGAGCCTCCAAAGATTAAACCCCAAATTGTAGATTATGTACATGCTCATACACCTGTGCACATCCCAGATGCACCTGTAGAAACCCTAGTGAGACATAAGCCTCCTGCTTTATCTCCTACTCTTGCAAAACCTCTAGATGGTTGTGAGCCTCTTTCTCCACCTTCTGCACTTGCCAAAGTCTCAGACCGATACCAGCCTCTAGATTTGCCTCCCATTCTTCATGACCTCCCTGTCAATTACATCAATAATCTGCCTAGGTTTGATGGAGAAAATGGGAAGATCACTGCTGAAAAGCATATTCAAAACCTTGAGGATTTCCTTGACCTTTATGAGGTTGAAGATGATGATGTCTATATCAGGATGTTTTCCCTGTCTTTGCAAGGTAAAGTTAAAAATTGGTTTAGAAATCTGCCAGCCGCAAGTATCAGAAATTTTCATCAATTCATGCACGTGTTCTTAGATAGGTGGGTGATCATGGGAAATGTTTTCCTCATCCTAGAAGAGTATGACCACTTGAAAAGAAATCTAGGGGAGACAGTACAACATTTCTCAACCAGATTCAATGATGTGTATCATTCAATACCTGCTGATATAAGGCCACCCCTAGGATCAGCCCACTTGCATTACCCAGATGCCTTCGATCCTGAGATGACATTTCAATTAAGAGAAAGGAATACTGCAAGCCTTGAATAAATGTAGAGCATTGTAGTTGATGTGGAGACCAACTTGTTGATCAAGAGGTCAAAGTTAAAGGACAAAGAAATGGAGTAGATGAAGTCATCAGAAGCTAAGCTGCAGATTTTGGCCAGTGCCATGGAAAAGATGATGCAGAAGATTAACATAAAAGAGGAGCTTATTGTCCAAAGACATCATGTTCCATTGATTTCAGAGAAAGACACGGTCACAGTCCCCAAACATTTTTCTACTCATCCTGGGTACCATGGTTTGAATAATGATTCGTTCATTTATTCAATTCACAACACGGTCAAAGATGAGGCTCCATCTCAACTTGTAGAGGAACAACCAGCTGATATGATGTGCATGTTTGACGACATTCCTTACTTGGATTGTCCACCCAAGTGGGATCAATATGATGATGATCATGAAGCTGAAATAGAGGTTGACTGTTTAGAGAAACCAGCAGCATGTCATTGGCAGGAAGAAGATCATTTACCGTTCAGATGCGACAATCATCCCTTGCACAATAGTCATGATAGCGATGAGGAAGAGACCGAAAATTTTAGAGTAAGGGAAAAGTCTTTGCCCTTATGTTTCTCTTCTTTTCAATTTTTGAGAGAAAATTGTAAACAAGTTGGCATTGGTAAAGAGGGAGGATGTTCTGACCAACTAGGTGAAGATGCTAGTGATGATGTGGAGGCTGTTCTAAATCTAGAGTTGCAGCCCTTTACCTACTTTGATTGTCAAATTTCAGATGAAAGATTAAAGCCTGAGGTGAATTATGAGTTAATCCAAAATAACTCTGTACCATTATGCTTTAATTCATTTCGATTTTTGAAAAAGAATTTTGAGTATATGCGAAAGGATAAATGCACATAAAATCAAGACGTTGCAGTGGAACCAATGCAACAGTCAGTTCAATTTCTACAGGATCCAATATCTGATGTGTTAGATGACTGGTGTTGTCAAAGTCTTCCTCCATCATCCAGCTATGGGATAAAACGTTGTTATGATATTGACATGAATCGATAGTCAGCTTCATTATCTTTTTCAGCAGAAGTCACATTACAAAGCCCATCAGAACAGTGGAAGCCATGTCAGGAAATGCACAAGGATGAAGATAACATAGATACAGTGCCAGAGCTGCCATCCAAAAATCAGGGAACATGTCATTTCTACCTTGATCCTGTAGCTACCTATATGGAGAATTTTTTCACTGTAGAGCCTCAATCTTTCCTTGGCAGTACTTCTGTTTTTCAAGATTGTCGAGGTCTCTATGGTAAATATCAATCACTTTTTCAGCAGTGGCCTTTTCACTTTGCAGTTTTGAGTCTACGGGGAAAAGGTCAAGCTGCGCTTTTCACTGTGCTAACGAGAAGTCAAGCAATCAACTGGTCTCAGAAGCTACTTGATTGGCTTCATTGGAATTTTTGTATTATTTGATTTAACAAAATGAGCAGTTGCATAGGGTAGGTAGGAGAATGTGAATAAGCTCAACATTCTGAGCATCTCTTTTTCAACAATGTTTATTTTAATTTGGTTTCAGTTGAAAGATCAAAACAGGTACAAGTTGCAGAATAAGGTTTTGGGACCAGCCCAATGGATAAAACACCGGTCTGCATGATTCACAGGTCTGTGGTTCTTGACACCTCCTAAAAAAAGCTGCCATCCCCAGGTGGTGCCACTGTTATAACCCTATGATTCATAGGATCATCTGTTGACTAGAATTTTTTCACTCCGGGTGTATAGTTTGCAAATAATATTTCATCTCTGCAAATTATTTTCAAAGGAAACTACTCACAAAACCCACCAAAATCGCTAAAGCCTAAGTTTTGTTGCATTCGCGCCTGGAGAATAAAGAACGCTCTTAGATCGATGGTCGATCTAGCAGCCTGTAGATCAACGGTTGATAGTGGATTCCAGACCCCCTCGACTATTCTACTTTTAACGGTG
>ML783737.1:401040-415488 GCA_009831015.1 Picea engelmannii
GGGGGGGGGGGGGGTGGGGGGTCTGGAATCGGGTATAAAGAAGGCGCGCATCTGAACGACTGAGGCACCAGCGTTTTCATCAACGGCTGAGATTGAATTCCGGACCCCCTAGACCGTTCTGCTTTTAACAGTGGGGGGGGGTCCGGAATGAAGCATTTTTCTCTGGCGGGCCCTGTCCCAACGTGTCATCTGTCCATTACGCCTGATCCTCCGTCACCTTTTTGCCTCCTTCATTCGCCGCTACGCCCTCACCCCCTTGTCCTTTGTCCAGTTGACTACATCCCTTCGCCAATCTCACCTATCCTTGAATAAACAGACTTGGGATAAAAAACTTTAAGTTAATAATGCTATGAATAAAATTTAATATAGTTAGTTTAATAAATTGGATTAATTAATGATAAATTAATTAATTAGTTTAATAAATATGTTAGTAATTAGGATTGATTAAACATTAAATAAAACAAATTAAAAAACAAAAACATAAAAATTAAATAAAAAGAAAATACAAAACAATATAAAACATATTAAATAATAAAAAAAAAACATTAAAAAAAACAACACATTAAAAAACAAAAACAAAAAAACACAAAACGTAACACATAATATAAAAACATAAAATATAAAATAAATAATATAATAAAAACAAAAAACATAATATGAAACTAACCTAAGTCTACCCTACCCCACTCACACCTACCATAGCTCACGTCACACTCCACTTACATAGACTCCCGCTCACATTTAACACTAGCGCCCCCATCCACTATCCCATACAAATTAATCAACGGTCCATAAAAATTCCGGACCCCCCCTCACTATCTGGAATTTAACGAGAGGGGNGGTCCAGAATGAAGTAGTTTTCAATACCACTCCCCCTCCACGTGGAACGATCCTATTCCTGTGGACCCTCCCCCCCCTAAAACCACTTACCACCTCGGGGGGGGTCCGGAATACCGCTTTCCCAAAAACAAAACCACCTTTTTCAATTTTTTCAATTTTTTGCCTGTTCAGAACGTCGTCTTCCGGAAGCGATTATGGGAAAACGAAGACGGATTTTAAAAATCCGAGAGAGGTTTTTTCTTCGCACGGGCGGAAGAACAAAAACCTATCTCAGTTTTTGCAACGACACTACGATCAGGGAGAATCAAAGCCAGCTTCGGGGCCCATTTTTCCATATTCTCAATTTTCTGTTACAGTCCCGATCTTGCATGAGCTGTTACGGCCAGCTGGGGATGAATTTGGAGAAACCGAAGGAAATTTGTGTCCAGAACATGCCAATCTACAATAAACTCCTTCATTTTTTTCCCAGGTGTCATAGTTCAAGAGAAAAACACTTCTTTTCGGACCCCTTTTTTGCAGAAAACCGGTCCATCTTTCATGGCAGACTGTTCCAAATTTTGTGGAAGTGGTGGCTATTTTTGGCCAAGGCGGTTAAACCGATTCTCACAACTTGATGAGGAGACCTCTCCTATTTATAGAGATGATTTTTAATGTAAAAGGGTTGATCAGTCAGGGAACCATGATGAAGTTTTTATAAAGCAGCTCACAGAGCCAGCTGTAGTTTTTCATCAATTCAGATAATATAGTCGCAGCAGTTACAGGATTCTTGTGTCAAGTATATTGGTGAAGTTCTCCTCCAGTAAAATTTTTTCTCTATCTCCATATGTTTTCTTTCCTTATTATTCGATAGAAGTTTATGAGCAGAATTTGTTGTAAGATACACTCTGTTTCTGGCTGTGGATAATATTAATGTTTTCTTCTGATATTCAGTGGAAGAATTCTTCATTGCTCTATTGCTAAATTGATTATTTCTTTTTCCTCCTCTTTCATCTCATTTAATTTTACTAGATCCAGTAATTTTCCTACCTTGCCCTGTAAAGCTGTCTGTAGGATTTGTTTTCGATTAAATCTCAGTTTGTGACTCCATTGCCCATGGTTCCTTTTCTCTGCTCCTACCAATTTAAAAAATCCAAACTCTGAACCCATTAACTAGCCTAATATTCTCTTCAAAACAAAGCTATATCAGACAGAGAGATCCCTTTTTGAGTCTTGGAGGGATAGATCCAAGACTCGAAGTGGTTTTGATGTTGCCTCTGTAACTGCCATCATAGCCTTGGGCAAATTACAGAGCGCTAACACTATCAACTATTTGACCCAATCAAATGACAAATAATTACAAAAAGAAATGTATGGATTGATGAGAATTCTTATAGCATAAAGTTGTTGAATTCTTCCTCTAGATTGTTACATGATGATCATTTTGATGTTGTTTCTAATTTTGGTTTTCCTATTCTATTTTTGTAGTCCTTCGACTGGATAGTCAAACTCCATTCCTGTTTTGACTAGACCTTCGATCTTTGAGTCAACTAGTTAGTCAGTTTCCATTTCTCCTGGTTTGCCATCTCCTTTGAACAAAAATGTTCCAAATTTATGATCAACCTTATATAGTGAACAACAATTCACCTCTTTCTTTCCTACCTAGATGGGCTTCCAAGAACATTAAATATACTAGTCTTGATGTTGGTGATATTTATTCAGGGCGACAAAATTGCAGTCTGAAGAAGCATGGGAACATTGCTTTAATGACTCATGTTCTTGAAAAATTTGATCCTGTTACCTAATTCGATGCCCAAGTAATAATTGAATGGGAGAAAACTATATAGATAGACATGGATTATTTGTTGAAGAATCACACTTGGAATTTAGTTCCCCAACATCAAGGGAAGAACATTGTGAAGTGTCAATGGGTCTATAAGAAAAAAAATACCTCTAAAGGTGTTTTTGAGCGTCATAAAGCTCACTTGGTTGTGAAATGAGTTTCTCAACAAGAAGGTATCAAATACACGGATACCTTTTCTCCTATTGGAAAGATGACCTCTACTTTATTGATTCTTTCCCTTGCTTCTTGATTTGGATGACAGATCCATTAGATGGATGTGAAGAGTCATTTTCTTTGTGGATACCTATTTGAAGAAATTTTCATGGAATAGCCTCTTGGTTTTGTGATAGATTATAACCTGGTTTTTCAACTTCATAAGTCCCTTTATGGTTTGAAACATTCTCCTAGATCCTGGTATACTAAGATCAACAATTTTTTTCTTTAACTTGGTTTCAAACGTTGTGAATCTGATCACAACTTATATGTAGTCCATACTCATGGAAACACTTTGATTTTTGTTGTTTATTTTGATGACCTTGTCATAACTGGAAGTAACATTGATCTCATTCTTAGATTGAAGAAACAACTTGATGACTCTTTAACAAGATAGATATTGGTATTTTTCATTATTTTTTGGGTCTTCAATTAATACAACTATCTCATCGTTTTTTCATTTCTTAATCTAAATATGTAATGGATCTTTCGACACATTTTAACATGGTTAATTTTAAGCCCTGTGCTACTTCTTTTCAATCTGGATTTGTGATGATAAAAACTTTTCAAACACCTAAAGTCGATGCTACCATCTATAAACAACTCGTCGACATTATCATTTATCTTACTCAGAATTCATCTAAAATCTCCTTTGTTGTTAGTATGGTTTATTTTTTTATGAAAAATCCTAGAGAAATCCACTAGAAATAAGTCAAAAGAATTTTTCTCTATCTCAAAGGTACCACTCATCTTGGTATCAAGTATTGTAGAAGTTTATATTTTATAGTAAGCTTCACCACCTCTGACTAGGTAGGTGACAATGATTATCATAAGTACACTTTTGATTATTTGTTTCTCTTCAACACTGGACCATTGGTTTGGTCATGCACAAAACAAAAGGTAGTCTCCTTTTCGACTACATAAGTAGAATATCATGGCACCATTCATGCATGTAAAGAGGCAGTATGGATTTTCCAACTTATAGGTAAAATTGGATTTCCTATACAGACCTAGAATACAATTTACTGTGACAATTAGAGTTCCATTCAAGTTGTTGACAACCCTATTTCCTATTGGGGTACATGCTCAACTACATACTTAGTGATATACTCATTTTTTCCATTTTTCCTACTGTTTAGGAGGAATTTTATTTATAGCAGGTCTATTTTTAGTCGGTGTATTCCTATATGTAATACCATGGGAAAATACCATGGGTTTCCAAAACCATGGGATCATAAACCACCATTAGGCAATTTTTTTTTTAGCTACCATTAGGGAAATTCCTATTTTTTAGGAGATAATTCCTACTTCCTTAATTTTAGGAGATAATTCCTATTTCATGGCTATAGAGAACACTTTAGTAATAATATTATCCTCCTAGGGAAGTGAACATTACCCATGTAATACTTGGAGTTAACTCACTTCACTTGTTTAGTGACTTTCTATATTTAGAAAATTCTCATTGAATTAAGACTTTAGTTCCAATTTTGGACTCTATTCTTATTCTTGGAGAGTTTTTCTATTATGGAATGCATGATTGACTTCATGTAGATTTATCACTTATGTTTAAACTACATATTTGACCTTTTTATATTTTTAGTAACTTTTGACTTTAGTTAACTGTTGCAACTGGGAGAAGTTACATTTTTACTTGAGCATGCACATGGAAACCCCAACCTAGTGCACATTACTCCTCTTGTGGAGATTCATATATATTGTACTCATTATCAAGGATTAATACAATGTGATTAGAGTTGGTTTCTTATTTTCTTATGTGTAAATATTTAATCTATTTTTTTCTCCCCTCTCTCTCTTTGGCAATTAGCTAGTGTAGTATTTCCTGCTCACAATTAGGTACTGGATTGTGGTTTAATACTACAAGGTAACATATCCATTATTGTGAGGGAGTATTAACTTTTATTGCAGGTTTATATATAATATTGGACAACCCATATAGAACTATTGATCAACCATCTTCTTTAGTGATCTTGACACCCTTCAAATACTTTTAGTGGAAGCCCAAGATAGGGATTCTACTTCGAAGCAAGGGTTTGTATAGGGTTACCATAGGGACTGAGGTTGAGCCTAATTCATCCATAGATAAATCAAAATACTTCAGTAGAATGGATGAATCCTATAGGATATTGTGCTTGACCATCTCTCTGGATCTCCTCTTCCATGTCGATACTTGCAAGACTCCTAACGATGTTTGGACAAAGATTAAGGACCTGATAGGAAATCAAGACACTATAAGAGGTCATTATCTAGAGAATGATCTACATGCGTTGAATCCAAGAGATTTTGAGACCCTACATGACTACTTTTGTAAGTTTAAAACTTTTCCTTCTTATGTTATAGATTGTGGAATTGATAATAAAGATGAACAAATGATAATTTCAATTCTAACCAAACTAGGACTAGTGTATCATGTTTACACTTCTTCTTTTCATACATCTAGGTTAGCTATGGGGTATACATGGAGGATTCCATCCCTGGATGAGTTCATCGAGTCACTTATACATGAGTAGATAAAGCTCATCCATATAGGGGAACTCAAGTGTTCCAATCCATGTGCACTTATAACTCAAGGAAGTTGAAAGAAGAATAAGCATATGAGCAAGGGTAAGAAGGACCAAGAGAAAAAGAAGGAAGGTAAACAAAATTCCACTTATGAGAGTTTGAGTTCCAAGTCATCAAAGAGAAAGAAGGAGAAGACCAAGTTTTCCTACTATAATAGGGGGTTCCATCCTGAGAGTTCTTGCATGAAAAATATCATAGATATCATGGAACAATCACTTTAGTAACAACACCTCGAGGGTTGTATTCTGAATAATGCAAGGAAAAATCCATTAGAAAATCCATCATCAAAAATAGGTAATGGTCATGCATTAATTGATATTTCATCTTCTCTTAATGCTTGGGTGTTTGATTCAGAGGCTACCCACCAAATGGCCTCATTGGATAGGGTTTTCTCATACTTGGAGACTTGTTCCAAACTACTCTTCTTCATGGATGATTATTCTCCTTCTGAGGTGTGTGGTAGGGGTAGAGTTGATCTAGATCATGGATTCTTTCATGATGTACTTTTTTGGCATAGAGGAAGACCCAGGGTTCAACTCTTCAACAACGCACCAACAAAACCCTAACTACCAACCTTTTCGGCAACACCTGCAAAGCAGATGAAGTCTCACCCGAGGTAGAGGTAGGGGGCATTGTAGGACTCAAGTGTCTACAACCTAGTTGGGACACAGATCTGTGATTACACACTTGAACAGAGAACTTAGCCAATATTATGCATTAGTTCTTAACTTTCGTTCACATCGCAAATTAAATCCTAAATACAAAACAACGTTGTGATAAACAGATCAAACACTTCTAAGAAATTGGCATAAGTTCAGATCTAACATTCATTAACATCATAAATCACTAGGAATTCATATATATATCTATCATACATCAAGAACAGTGCACTAAGCAGACATAATCATAAAAATTATGAGCACATTTCACAAAGCACCATAACACAAGATATTCATGGTTCACCCCAGTGTGGGGCTATGTCCACCAACTCTTCTTCTTCTTTATTAGCCTCTTCCAATCTTCTTACATGCACCAAGCCACAGATCCAAATCTGCAAAGGAAAAGAGATTGACGTTCACCTCGCCAGATCCTCCTTCCCAGAATTAGATCAAGGAACCAATCCTTACACCATATTTTCACAAAGCACTTACAAAGCACTTTCAATTATCTCTGCAACTCTTAACTCATTCATAAACAAATCCAACTAACCAAGCACTAATCTGATCAATGGCTAGTAATCCACTAAATCCTTCATTTACATCACCTAGATACTTATTTATAAATTACCAAAAATAACCTAAGCGTGGGTAAACCCATGGTCTGACATCCCATACTCGTTACATAAACCCTAAAATCCCAAAAGGCCCACAAAATGGGCAAGATCCCATGATCTCCACTTCGCCTGGGTGCTCTGTCTTCGACCAGCCTGTCGAAGTCCCAAAAATGGTCAAGCATGACCAAGGTTCTCTCAAAACTTGGTCAAGGGCCAACATGCCCCCAACACTCACATGTGACTCATCCTGAGTCACTCTGATCTGGACAACACTTCTTTGAAGGCCTCGAGCTTAGCTCGAGATGCCTCGACTTGATGCTTCCTCAGAGCCTCCTACTCGACGAGCTCCTGAATGACTTGCTCGGTGATAAGACCTTCCAGACAATGTTCCACTATTGTGACCACTTGTTCCAAATGTGATCCTTGTCCCTCGAGCTCTTCAAAAAGTGTGCAATCTTTGTCCTACACTGACTGGAGTCTCTGTGTCATCTCCATCACTCTGCTCTGGATGGAAGTGAACTGTTGCTGAACTGCATGCTACTCCTATGACCTCTTCATCTTCTCCACTATAGTAAGTAGTTTCAGCTACGCTTTTACAGTCTATGCCTGTTGCTTTGCCTCCTGGAGATATGCCTCTAATCTCCTCAACTCTAGGTCTTATACAAGTCTCTCATAGGTTTGTGCACTTCGGTCACTGAGTTTCTTGCATTCTAAGGCCAACACCCTGATTCTTTCTACTACACTCCTGACAGTTTCTTCCCTTTGATATCCTACGTCTTGCATAGTGCTCAACACTGCTTGAATTTCTAGCTTTGCAACTCTTGCTTGAAGTTGTTGAATGGCTTTGGCGAGCTTCCCCACGTGGCTCTCTGCTATCTCTTCTTCTATCCAGGCCAAGATCAAAACAGAGCAAACTGATCTAGTTACTGCCTCTCTAACCACAGTCTGCTCTACGAGCAGCTGGTCTTTATCCTTTTGGATTTTCTCTCTGTCTTCCTCGAAATTTTCTCTATGTCATCTCTTTCTTGCTATGCAACCTGAAGTTTCTCTATGGATTCCTCCTTTGATTTCTTCAAGGCCTCTATGGCCTGTTATTTTTCTTCCTGGACTTGATGAAGGTGAGCCTCTGTCGCATATTCTATCCTTCACAATTGGGTGGGCTCATCCCCCAATTCTACACGTTTTGATGATGATGACATAGTATACATTGCATGGCTCAAATAGATAGCGTGTTGTACCCCCTTCAGCTCCACCTTGATTCTTTCATACATTGTCTCCTAATTTGCTTCATGTCACTGCAAGATACCCTCTGAAGTATATTCTACAACTGTGGTGATGAGATCAACATCATCCGTGGTGAGCACATTCTATGACTGAGGCTTATTGGCTCGAGACTTCTTCCACACTAAGGGTTTCTGTGGAGAACCCTTCCTTTTCTTGGAGGTCTCGACCTCTGTAAGGGGATCCTTTGGTGGTGTTACTTATCCCTTTTCTTGCTTGTCTTCTTCCCCTTCCTTCTCTTTGTTTACTTCGTCACCTCCTCCTCCTCCAGGTGAGTCAGGCACAATTTCCTCTGATGCGTTGTCCTTCTCTTCACTGTTTATGTCATGCACTTCCTCCTTCTTATTATTTTTCTTAGTGCTTCTTGGTCTATCATACTCGGTTTGGGTGACCAAAGGGCTTCCAATGATGTTGAGGTCGAAGAGCTTTGTATCTTCCACTGGGACCAGGAATTCAGCTGACCATTTTTTTGTTATATCCTCCATGTCTTCATCGATCAATTTGTAGTAGGACTGCAACTCCTCTTTGCTTTAGTCCCTCCGCTTAGTGATGTAAATGAAGTGTTGGTCTGCATGGAACTTTGCTAGTAGCTTGTAGGTATGCAAGGTGTTAAGGGTCATTCAGGGGAATGATTCAATGGCATGCTTGAGCTGTAAGTAATAAGTGTGGAACACCGCATTTAATTTCCATTTCTTCGCCATGTCTCTTGTATACCATAATGTGGTGAACCTCACGACCAATGGTTCTGATGGCTCGACTTCAGGGAATGTCACTCCCTTCGACATCTCCCAAGTGAAAAATTCTATGAGAATCAATAACCAGCTGAAGTGAAATTCATAACCTTGGTCTTTCTCTTCGCGTCAGTCCTTCACCAACTCATTGACGAGGTAGCTCTCCTAGTTCATCTGCATCCCTTTGATGCACTTCCCTACAAGGTCAACTATGAATCCTATTGTTTGCGTAGGGTGGTTCTTTCTAAAAAAATTTCCTGGTATCAACTGACAATATAGGCACACTGCACCATCCTAGATGGAGGCTACCTTGTAGCCTCGCTTCCCTTTCTCCACATCTCCATACGCCTACTTGATGATCTGTGCCAAGGAGCGATCTAATGTCTTCCCTGGGTATAATTTCTGAGGGTCTGATCCCTGCATGCTTAGTCTGGTGATCATGTGGATTAGCATCGAATCCATAGTGATGTGCCTATCCAATCAAAGACACCCTCCATGGTAACACGACAGGAACATTTTAACACACACATTAACCTCTTGATGTCTACTGAAGTGGGGGATCTTCATGAAGTTCAAGATCGTCGATCTTGCAATATCCTTTATCCATGTCTGGGGAACTATATTGGGATTCTTCCTAGTTGTCTTCATCAGGTAACGATGCGGTGCGAGCATCGCATAATTATTTCTATTGATGAGGTTGAAATCACTCATATTTAGAGCTGGGCTCAGTCCCAGTTGCGATCCTATTGCACGTATACCTTTCGAATGGTACACAATGATGAGTGTGTACTTGAAATACCTCGGGACACTGTCACGACTAACTGTGCTAGCCAAGGGAAGGATATAGTCAGGAAAGACCGATGGGATTTGATTTACGTTCACAAGATCGTCGTGATGATTTCTTCTCTTCTCTGTCGTGGTTCAGGATGGCATAGATCGACGTCCAGTCGAGGGGGATGCTTGCAATCCGACCATTGATAATGGTTGTATACCTATAGACATAAGTTTCTTAGTCATAAGGTCGATCAATATCTTTTCTATGGATTTATCTACTGCGCTAAGGTCACCTGACATGCACACTCGTAGTCAAAGAAATCAGGTAGGCAAACAGATAGTCAATGTGGTCAATTCAATGATGAGGTCTAGATAACAAAGCTCAATGTGTGATCACTTCTCTATTAGCTCAAATATCTCAGTTTGAAAAGGTGGTCCCGGTGCGGAATTCGACAGAATAAATAGACAATCATCTTAATGGATTCCTCCAATGGGCAGGAATACCTCAATCCATCTATTATGGCGCGGTCTCAACTGTCCAATGGTGATATTTTTTTGCAATAATTGTGTTTCTAACCATTTAGGAGCATCATTCTAACAGTCAAGATTCCTCCAATGGTCATATAGCTTCGTTGTAGCAAAGTGCCATTCTATGTAGTTCTGTTAAACCAACGAGGTTCAAGTTTTGCAAGCTTTCCTTCTTTAAAGTCTTCTCTGGAACTTCCTAAAGTCTTTCTAACTTTTCCTTCTTCTTACTGAGCTTTCTTTCCTTCTTTCCTGTGATCTAAGTCTCTAGGTTCCTTTTTCCATTCTCACTCTTATTTCCTCTTAGCATAGTAACTTCGCACTACTAATGTTCTCTCAAAGGTTTCAAATGTAATATCTCTTCTCTTACTACTTCTGGGGTAGGTGTTCTTCTCTCCTGCATGGATAATGTTCGATCATGTTGTCATTGATGCCAATGGTTTGATTATTTGAGAGATTGTTGGATCATATGTCATTGATGTAAATGGTTTGGCTTGATTGATGTCATTGATTGATGTCAAGTAATTGATTAATATGATGCCCTTGATGAGAATGATATATGTCCAAGTGGAAACCAATTGATAAATATGGATCATTGATAGGATGCACTTGATGAAAATGATATATGTCCAAGTGGAAACCAATTGAAAAAGATGAATCATTATTGTCTTATCATGGTTGATAAGGTGCAAAAATGGATGAACTCCAAAGTGGTCCCCTTATGGTGAAATCCCTCATGGGAAGATGCTTTACGGATTGTGTTATCCTAGAAGAACGGTTGGAGGACCCATGCTTGCATGTGGAATAATGAGATGAAGATCAATGAAGTTGTTGGTGAAACTATCCTAGATGGATAGTGCTTGTCATGCCATTTTCGGTGGTATGTGGAATGTCACATAACTCCTCACGGTTTGAGAGTTATGGCCTTATCAAGTTGAAGGACCCCCATATGATGACTTGAAGCCCCAAAAGGTCAAAGAAGTAAAAGTTCTTGAAAAGAAGAAATAATTATTTAAGCGATAAAGTAAAGTGACAAAATCAAGATGGATTATTTGAATGATAAATTAAAGTGACAAAATCAAGAAGGAATATTTAAATGATAAAGTATTGGAGAACTTTCTATTCATGGAAAGTGGTTAACCCTAAAATAAGGAAAATAGGTTAAGTGACCTAGAAATGGGTTAAGTAACCTAAAAATGGGTTAAGTGACCTGGAAGATGAAAGTATAAATAAGAATCTAGGATCTCTTGTAAAATTGACATTTGGTGAGAATCCTTGTGGATCAATGGAGAGCTTCTTGTGAATATCTTTTGGAGTATTGATGGAGATCTTCTTGTGAGAGAATATTATTGGTGTGGATATCTTGAGCATGATTGAAGATCTATTATGAGGAAGAGAGGGAGAGGAGGATCTCATGGACGCATCAAATTTTCAGAAATGTCAGAGATCTTGATGGAAAAAGTCTCGGATTCACATAAAACCCTATTTTCTAATGCCCATGCGGGTTGTCTATGTATAGGGTGTGTGTACACATGGGCTGGCTGTGTATAGGGTGAGTGTACACATGGGCTGGCTGTGTACAGAGAGCGTGGACTGAATAATCTCATGGAGATTTGTGTTTGAGTTGGTGCGAAGCTCTTGGATGATGAGGCAAGTTCTAGATATTCATCCTATGGCCTCAGATCTATCACTAAGACACTGGTATGGTTACATTATTGTCTTGATAGATGCTATTGTTTGATATATTGTGAATGGTTAGGGAATTCTTGGTATGGATTCTATGATGTGGCTCAATTTGGTTGATTTGGTGGATGGAGTGAGAAACACTCTTGTGATTCAGTAGTGACATGATTGCTATGGTATACTAGTTATTTATACATGATTGAGATAGCATTCATATTGATTTATTGTGGAGCATGAGCAAGCTATTGGAGAGCTTGGATGTGTTGTGACTGGTTGTGGGTCACTTTGGATAGTGGAAGACATAAGAGAAAGTGATTGCAGATTGTAGAGGATCTGAGCATGTGAAGCAAAGAAAAACCCTAGTTGCTCAGAAGCATACACCTTTTACATCATACACTGGCCGCATTCACATGTGAGCTATAGTGAGCCAGGGAGCATACACATGCGGGATGCACTACTGACAGGTTGCGTACCTGTTGACAAATTGATATTTGTTGAGGATTGTTGCCTCATCTCAGTTGGTGCTGAGAATGTAAGCTGAGTCTTGCATATAGAGCCAATGCTCTTGTAGAGTTGTACTCTATTCATTTGTTGCTAATAAACCCCAAGGATTGTAGTCCGTAATAAAAAGAAAATTGTACATACATCTTGTGTTATTTGTGTCCATTGTGATGATGACTTGTTGATGATATATTGCTGATATATGTTGTTGATATGTGCCTACATCTAATTGGTTATAAATGAAAGCAATGGGTAATGAATAAATGTTGAATGGTAATTGATGATTTTTTCTTCAAGAGGGAATTTTTGGGAAAAAGAACCCCACACTCATGTTGGAAGATTGGTTGTTGTCATTGATGTCAACCCTAGTCATGGGTTTTGGACCACAAGATTGATGAAGGTATTTGTACATGAGGGAAAATGCACATGCATATACAACACCCATGGATGGATAGTATACATCATGTTGTTTCCGGTGGTATGTGGCACGTCACATGGATTCTGATGGTTGAGGAGAAATGATTTTTTGAAGATGACAAAGTGAATTGTACATGTAGGCCCTGAAGATAATTAAAGGAAAGAATTACAAAATAAGAATGTGTCAGGTTGGCCCTAATGTTAAAACGAAGTGACATAAATGGTATAAATAAACATCATTATATATTCATTTGATATAAGTCAAATTTCAGAGGGAATAAGAAGTAAAAGAAGGATGGATTTCAATGGAGGATGAAGTCTTCTGGTGATGTGTTCTAAGGTATGTTATTTTCAGGTCATCTTACCATTTTTGCTATAAATTGTTTTCTAGAATGATTTAGATGGTGCAATCTCTATGGTATTGAGAAGACATATCAAGATAACTCTGGTAAGAATTTCAGCTCTTGATTCGCTATAATTATGGAGATACACTCTGTGGAAGATAGGGTTTGTGACAAGTCCTGAAGCTAGTCAATAAATAGGTGTTCCGGATAAAATAGTCATAACTTCTTCATACAGAATCCAAATGAAGTGGGGCCACTTTCATTGGAAATATTACAGAATGTAGTTTCGTGTGTGCAAGTTTCAGAATCAGATTTTAAATATTGAGTGCGGGGCATGCTGTACACGTTGACTCTTCCGAATAGACTAGAATTGAATAAAGTCTACCATTCTTTCTAGAACCTCTTTTTGGGGAGGATTCAAGGAGTGAAAATTGGAGGAGTTTTAGAGAATACATTGAGTAATATTATCTACAAGATCAGAGTACTCCAAGAATTGAATAATTGCAGAAATTGAAGAATTCTCAGGAAGCATTATGAGGTTCTATGTGATGATTGGTTGATGGTGATGATTTAATGTAAAGTTTTATTATCTCTCATATATTCTTGGGTGGAAGGAAGGGGAAAGGATGGAGAGTTCAAATCTCTCTTAATATTGGAGGATTGTATCTTCCTCTTGTAAGTTTATCCCTCCCTTTACATTTGGAAGTTGTAGCTACCTTTGGAAGTCATTACTTCCCTTGAACAATAACTATTGATTATTTCTCATATATTGTGCATGGTGTATTGTGGTGTATTGGTGTAACTCTTATACTATTGTTAATTTCTCATTGGATATAGTTGAATGGTTTAGGTATAAGTTGAAAAAGTTTTTAAATTGTACTTGATACTGATTCACCCCCCTCTCAGTATCAACAATTGGTATCAGAGTAGGTTTCCTTAAGAACAGTTTAACCATTGGAAGGAAAATCCTGAGCAGAGATGGACGACCATGAGCACATTTCAAGTGGGATTCAAAAATTTGATGGAATAAATTATGCATACTGGAGTGATAGAGTGAAAAATTACCAATGTCTTTGGGAGTAGACATTTGGTACTCAGTTGTAAATGGCTATGTAATCGCAAATAATGCTCCAACTGATCCAAATGAGAAGAAGCTTATGAGTTGTAATTCAAAAGCCAAACATGTTATTCTAGCAACATTTGCACCAACCATTGCTAGCTAAGTGATGGGATGCATCACTCCTAAAGAGGTATGGGAAAAACTCAAGAATATCTATGAAGGTGATCCAAACGTTAAGCAGGTCAAGCTTCAACGACATAGAGTAGAATTTGAAAATTTGAAGATGAATGAAAAGGAAGATATTGCAACCTATCTTCTTAGAGTTGATGAAGTTTTTAATGCTATCAGAGGATTAGGTGAAGATCTCTATGAATCGTTGGTTGTACAAAAAGTGTTGAGATCACTTC
>ML783737.1:443331-507034 GCA_009831015.1 Picea engelmannii
TTGCATTGTTAGGTACTCGCGGGCTGTTTTGGGCTAGCCCACGGATACCTGCGTGCAGTAAGAGGACAGCAAGCGGTTGCCCGCGCCCAGTGAGAAGTTAGGGCGCGGGTTGTTTGTTTTAAGTGGTTTTTTGAGGAAATACTCAGCATGGCTTTGGCTAGGAAGAGGCATGAGTTGGCATGATGTCAGGTAAACCTGTATGGTGCATTTTAGGGTTATAACACTTGGGAATTCATCTTTTTCCACAACTCTCGTAGTTGATACTTCTGGTGCTTATTCTTTACCAGAAATATTTGTTACCCTGACTCAACCACTTACTCATTCATCTCCTCTTGCACATGAGTCAAGTAATATTCCTACTTCATTTTTTCCACACATGCACACACCAAGTCCTTTACTTGATCTTCCCATCGGTCAAATGGAAAGTAATCAAGTAGTTCACAAAACCATAGTTACACAAGCTAATCAACGTCCACCTCATACATGAAAAAATAGTACTCCCTACATTGGAAGTCAATCTCCAATGGGAGGCCAACCTTCAGTTGGGGGGCAACATTCAGTTGTAGGGAAATTTTTTACTAGGGGGCAACCTACATGGTTGAAATATCAACAACCATGGGGGAAAACCACTCTTGCAAGTCCTTCTATCCCTAATACCACTGGCATGTATCTTGTATATCCGTACCAAGGAGTTGAGAATCCTTTGTGAACTCAACCCATTCCGGCGAGCATTCCTCCGCAAGGAACTATGCCCTATCAATCTGTAAACCCCATGATTCAAATGAAATAGTCCTTTCAATTGCCATACATAGGGGGACCAATAGTTCAACCGCAGTATTTAATATTTCCATCTGTTCAATCACAGTACATGGGTGGACAAACAGGACAACCACCTTACATAGGTGGACAACTCGAAAAACCATCGTATATGGGAGGACCATCTAATTTTGTCACCTCTCCATAACCTGGATATAGTCCTACTGGTGTTCCTATGCCTTATGGTTATCACTGGTATCAACTACAATTCTTGGCTATGTTAGATCAACCAGATCTGTCACATTTAACAAATGATCCCATCCTTCATCTCCCATTTTGGCCCACTATCCCTGCCAAATTACCGTCCAACATTCCAAAATGTGATGAAAAACTTGGGGAGGATACTAACAATCATGTTATGACTTTCCACTTATGGTGTTCTTCCAACTCTTTGATGGACGATTCCTTTCGTCTCAAACTTTTTCAGAGAACACTTATGGGTGTGGAAGGGAAATGGTAGATTGAACTGTCGTGCAACTCTTTTATGGACTTTAACTCTCTTACTATGGATTTCTTGATGCATTTTCAGTTTCCTATATGGTACGATACTGGTACAAAACTTTCTACCTCTCTCCGACAATCGTCTTCCACCCACATCTCTTATCATAATCATGAGTGGAGATGATGAAGACGGTTGATTAAAGCTCCAATTCTGGACCAACTCCTCTTGGATTGGCTTACAAAGTCTCTCTTACCTCCCATCACCCGTGATGTTTCTATGGGAAATGTATTTATTGAGGAGCAGGCTATCATCCATGAGCATTATTTGGACTTGGTTTACTCCGAGTCCAACACATTTTATGATATGATCCCTAATTCTCCTCGTCCATCGAATGATTCGTTTAGACCTGCTCCAGAATTTGGTTTTGTTCCAAACAACAAAACTACTTCCACTCCTATTTAAACCTCTGAGGTGAATGCGGTACAATCCACTTCATCTCAACAACCAAGAGGTAAGAAGAAAAACAATGGAAAATCCAAGAAAGCTTCTAACAAGCAGGATAATCCTAAGTCTACTAATACTCAACTGACAAGGAAACCTAAATCTTCTTGTATGATTTGTGAAGAATACCACTACACGAAATACTTCCCTCATCGTGAGGTTGTCTTTAAATATCTGAAGGGTACCTCCCAGCCTATTTAGAAGCAACATTTTCTTGCACAAAAACATGTCCCTCCGCAAGGAGGAGACCCAAGTCATTCCCACCATGGAGATGCTTCCACAAGTGCCTCTAAGTTTTACATGTTTAATACGGTCAATGTCACAACTCATGAAAATACCTATGACACTCATCTAGGTGATAATACTAAAGGGAAGGCTTTCAACTAGCCTTCTAACTCTACTCCTCATCCATCTTCCAATCCTCTTCATATTGAGAAGCCGATTTCTGACGTAGCATTGTGCCCTCCCAAAAGCATAATTCAAAAAGTGACTTTTAATCCTAATGTCTGCGCTACCCAAAATTACAACATAGTTGAATATTTGGCATAAGATCATTGCACTATTTCAACCCTCGAAGTTCTACAACACTTTCCAATTCAACGTAAAACCCTGTTTTCAACCATCAGAGCCATGGATCCCGAGGAGTTGAACCTGATTACGTTTAATATGGATTATTTTAAAGAAAGAGTCCCCCACCACTTATCATTCCAAATTCAAGTTTTGTTTGGTGGAAAGAACATCCATCGTACTGTTTTGGATGAGGGAGCCTCGACCTATTTCATGTATTTTCCTTGTTGGAGAGCCCTTGGTTCTCCTACACTTACCCTGTCCCCTACCACCTTGAAAGTGTTTGATGGAAATGGTTTCCAAACTCACGGACTCTTGCAATCTTTCATTGTGAGTTTGAAGGGTAATACTATTTTGGTTGATATCAAACTATTCGGCGTGCCCCTCAATTATAATTTGTTACTTGGTTGTAGTTGGTTCTATGAAATGACTGTCATCGCATCTTTAGTGTTTCGTATCTTACAATTTCCACATCAAGGAAAGATTATCACTATTGACCAACTTGATTATAAAACTCCAGATCTCAACAATGTCGCAACAAATATTGTCCCTTTTCTAGGATAGAATAATTTTGAGAGTGTAGGTGTAGGTCTTCTCAAGGATTCCTTGCTCATGGGGATTTTCCCTTTGCCTACTCCTCCCACTGTGCAAGTTTCCACCTTAAAAATGATTTCTACTCAGGTATGAAAATCCTTCAATTCATCTCATCCATTGGTAGTACCTGGTATCGACGGGCATAGTTCATTATCTATGTCAATCTCATTAAAAAATGAAACAAAACCCCCTCCTTTATGATTGATTCTCACTTTGGATCGAGTACTTGAACCTTCTTTTCCTCTGCCTAGTGAAAAAGTTTCCATTAGTAACCATAAACCTAAAAGAGGAAATAATAAGAGTCACCAAACGAAAATATTCCTGGGGGAAAGGTCTCCAGCCTCTGGACATCATACTGGAGAAAAACCACCAACTTCAGCCAAAGAAGCTGAGGGAAAAATATCTCTAGAGAGACATGTTGCTAGTAGTGATCCTCATTCGAAGGTCATTCCCATCGTAACATAGTAGTATTTTTCTGGAACGAGATTAGTCTTTGTTCTTTCTCATTCTCATAAATACATGAGAATAAGTTATCGATCTTAGTCTTTGTTCTGTATCATGCTCATAAATACGTGAGAATGTGACCAAGTATACTTTTATCACTTTTTCAAACTCGTAAAGGTTATACGATAGATGAACTCTTTGGATTCTCCTTTAATCTCTTTTTAGACTCTCTAAACATGCAAATATTTTCGAGTGATCTTGATTCTTTTCACACTTGTGAAAAGTTTTGAAAGGGCATATTTCAGGTGATAGTTTATCTCTTTTTCGACCTCGTGAGACTAATTACAAAAAAGGAACACTCTAATCAACCATGATTAGAATAGTTGTTCATCGTATCATTTTATATTTTTTCGGAGCTCAGAGACTAAAATCATGAAAAAGGACAGCCATGGAGTCACCTTTAAGTTCTTTTCAGAATCTCTAAGCATGAAAAACCACTGAGTTTTCCTTCTTTGGACTCGCTAAACTACACATTGAAGGACCCATATGGGAACAAACCCTTACTTCTTCTAGTTCATCAAATAAAGGTAGAGGAATTGAATGAATATGAGTTATATCGAGCATGTGTTACCCTCCTTGAGATCATTAAATTAAAAAGAGGTACTCATCTATCTGGGTGGGGGAAAAATTGAAGGAAGTGGGTCAATTTTTTGGGAATCCTTTATGGCATCTATATTCTCCCTTGAACATGGAACTTGTTTGTGTCTCGTCTTATAGTTGGTTAATCCACTTCTCTCTGATCCATACCAATTCCATGTGCCACCATGCTTTTTCATCCAGTCGAAGAGTGCTCTTATTGTAATCACATTACATTCTTGGTACTCGTCGAGTCAATACTACCAAGTCAGTTATCGTTCCTCATCATGTTTAAGGGAAGTTTCACTTCAAACCATCTAGCTGCAGTATTTCAAGTTTCCATTTCTTGTGTCATTCCATACTCATTTGATTCACCATCTTACATCACTTTCCTATGTCATTTTCATGTCAATGATGGGAGACACATGAAGGCCCTCCTTCGACGAGTCTTTTCCTGTCAACTTCATCACATCATCTAGGAATTAGACTTAGAAACCAGTTATTACATTGGAATATGCATGCCTCAATGGGAGGCCTCCTATCGTACGACAATAGGTTTACATCATTGACCCCTGATCAGATAATTCCACAAATGTTTGACCTCAAATCATTTATTCACATTCATTGAAATGTACTAGAGCACCTTGGGAGTCATTGAAATCATTGGTGATTTCACTCACACTTGCTAATGGATTACCTAAATGATCAGTAATCAAGTTGTTTCTACCATGTTCGACATCAAATCATCTATTCACATGGATATATTCGTACCACATTGGGATTGGGATGAATACAGTGGGTTAAATGTTCACTCTATTATCTTCTTTTCCCAGGATGTGAAGGAGAGCATTTGAGCACATCGATATATATACTGTCACATAGATCCACATTTTATTGGTTGTGGCTATTTTTTATCATCTCGTAGCTCCACTATGTATTTGTCATGGATATGATCAGTTCATGTCATGGAGGTATGGATCCACATTGTATCTTTGGTGGACATATCCTTAGTCAATATATTTAATGGATCTGCAGTGTATTGGTCGGTGACCGTTCTTTGATTCATCTTGTATTATGATCATAGGTATGCATGCCTCAGAAATGGAACATATATTAATACTATTTGATGGTTGTTTGTAGCTTCTTCTAGATTCTCCAACTCTATTGCCTTGCATTGAAGAATTGTAAAGTGTTTCAACCATTAGTTTCTCTTCTGACCTCACACTTTATGGGGAAATCTATTGCACACCAAAATTCCACACTTAAGTACCTCACCCTAAGTGTCGCAAGTGTCATAAAAGTGTCACATACAATGACACCATGAAAGAACATTTGTCACAAATCCCTAGTCCATGTGGAGGAGAAATATATAATATGAATATCAAAATACTATGTGCACATGAATTATTTATTAATATTCATAAAAAAGAAATTAATTTAATGTGCGAATCAACCTCACATTTAGTTTCCTAATCTTAAGGAGAGGTTGAGAATCTCATGGATGGTTGAGATATTTTCTCAAACCAAAATTCTAATTTGGTGGATCTTGAGAGACATTTTCTCACTAAAATCCTTGAGATATATTTTCTCCCTAAAAATCTTGGATATCCCATTTTAGTGGATCTAGTGAGTGATCTTCTCCATGGTGGTTAAGCCTCCAAATCCTATATAATGAGGGATTTCCATGGATAAGGAGAGGAAGGAGGAATATTTTGGATATAAAACTTATGATGTTGGTAGTGTCGTGCAAGGTTTGGACAAGGGGAGCTTGGAGGAGTGTTGCATCATCATCCATGTTTGTAAGTATTCTCTTTGGGTTCTTATTTTAATATACGTGGCCTATTTCCTTAAAGCTTGTGTATTCTTGCATATACTCGTCTATTGTTCCTTCAATATTTGTAGATGAATTTGTTTAATCTAATCTTCTAGAGTATGCTTTCTTTGTTTCTCTTTGTTGTCTATTTCATTGTAGGTATCAAGTTGCGCTAAGGAGTTTGGAGATCAAGCTCGGATTGGAAGTAGCGAGGACAAACTTTGAAACTAGGTGCATCACACATTTTCTCCTTGTCTCTCTTTCTGATTAGTTAAACCAAATTCAAAGGGATGTTAGTGTCCACTTCTGTTTTTCTATCTTGGTATTAGGGGTATGTACTCCAAGGGAAATTTCACCTGTCCACAAGGGAATTATTCTGTAACACCACTTCATTACTAGAAGATAACCTTCTAGTGTAAGTGTTTTCATATGGATTTCCCACCAGGGTAAAGAATGTCCCTCTAACTTCAGTATGGAAAATAATATCTTTTGTTTTTCAGCTATATGGTGAATGATGAAATAAACTTCTATTTTTTGCAACCAATGATTCAATTTTAGTGCATCGATCTCACCTTGTTATGGATTTATGTCCACTTTTTCTTCCATCTTGAGTAAATAATATGGATGGTTTATGGAATTGAAACTAGAATGATATTTCTCAGGTTCTTTCCATGACTCCTTTTTTTGGGTCTTCATTATCTCCTAATTTTTCATTTGATATGATCTCTAAGTTCGATCCTCCAACTTCTCTGAATGGTCTAAGCTTTCTTTCTAGAGCCACCATGAGGAGGGAAATATTGCGATATATGTTAGAAATTTTATCCTATAGCCTCACAAAAATATCCTTTGTTGGATCTCGACGGTTGATGAACATAATCGTCAGCCATGACTAGGGATCTGCAACTTTCTTCTTAAAACGATTCCTATATCCCTACAAATTTCGACAAATTCCCCAAGAAAAACTTTCTCTAATACTAGTATGATCTGTAAACTACGATTTATATTCCACTAGATATTTCCTCACAACAAATCTAATACAATAGTGAAATATTTATTGTAAAGGTTAATTTCCTTTAGATCTCATATTCTTTAATACTAGTTTTCTTCCTAAAACTTTATGTAATAGATGAAAGGAAAAATATAGAGAACAAAAATAATACAGACACCATCCATAAATAAACACAATATATGACCTAGGAAACCCAATACTAGAGAAAACCCAACTAGAAGGTGAGGTCGCTCAGCTCTCTTTTCTTAAAATGGAAGTACAAATGCAGAGGCACTCTCTGTGGATTTTCCTTTGATATTGTGGCATGTATGGATTTCTACATAATCTATCCTCCTCTGTTATGTTAATATAATACCACTCATATATTTTTGTCATCAATGGAATATGATATAATGAAAAATAATGGAACCCCTTCTCCTCCTAGTAGCTTGATATTTAACATATCCTGATAGCCATATAGAGCTATAACTTTGAATTATTCAACCCTCAATTAGTGATCGAGCTTGGACCTTCTAGAATGTTCTTAGAAAATTCACTACATAGATATCCCCACACGTTTAAGTAATGGAAGTTGCCGTGACATCCACTCACACCATGGTGACCAATATGGTTGGTCAAATTGAAGGAGAAATAACTTTCACATATGATCTTAGAATGACATGATTATTTCACCATTGGAAAGGTCAAAATGGATCCAAAATATTTAAGATAGGGTTTTGAAACCAAAATTTCAAATTGGAAGCAACCGCTAAAATGGCTCCGCAAGTTCATTCCTCCATTTTTTTTCATCCATAAATCATCGAGATAGATGAAAAATGATATAATGATCCAATTCATATCAAATGGAGGCATTATCTTGAATCATGTGCTCACCCTCAGTCTCATTAATTTGTAACCCTATAGGGTCTTTTTCCTCCACATCATCACTGTCAATATTTCAAGTGTATATGACCTATTTCATTTTTTCCATTGGCTTGTGGTAGGTTTATATTAATTTCAACATGGTGTCTTTAGGATGCCAATGGAAGATGAAATTGTGAATTCTTAAGAGTGCCTCTCTTTGCATTGGGATTTCTGTGGTGAAATTGAACATCACAGAAAAAATCGTTTTTACATTTTCCCAATCCTCCTTTTGTCTTCTTGTTTCCTCCTGGTTGTAAAAAATCTAGGTACCATATCCATTGTATGGAAAATACTATGGACCAAATGTCTACTAGGAATATGCGTTGTCCACTTCCTTTCAAAGAAACAAATATGTTCTTGAGGATATTCGGTACACGTGTGTACCCTAGAAGGTCAACAATTAGTTAGAGGTCATTCATTATGGGTAAAGGAGTTGCAAAAATAATTTAATCAAGCATAAAGTGGTTGCAACAAGAGAGTGTGGTTTATCCCTAAAATAAGGAAAAGTGGTAAAACAATTACAAGCTAGCCCCTAAAGGAAGTCACTTGAAAAGTATAAATAAGACTTCAAAAGACTCTTATTGAAACCTATTGAGCACATTGAATATTTATGCTGCAAATTTTTATAGGAACGTATTATTGATAGATCTGAAGAAATGAGTCTGAGGAAACAAAGTTTAGTGAAGTGAGAAGTTGTAGGAGCCGAAGGGATGGAGTTGAGATTATTATTCTAGGTTTTTTCCTGAGTCTATTAGTGAGTTGCAGTGAAGGAATATCACTAGCATCTATGAGTTACAGTGAAGGAAGAGCACAAACATCCAGCGGGCTCAATGAAGGAAAATGTGGATGCATAGAGAAGCATATAAATCTCTGAGTTGCATAGATAGCAGGATGCATACATCCACGAGACACAATGGGACAAAGCGTAAACATCCATGAGTTTATAGAGCACATGGAGTAGATTTGTTGAGAAAAATAAAGTTCAAATGATCAAATCTATCAGGTCAACTACAATTTGAGAGGTATGGTTTACTGTGTATGTTAGGGTATATTATTTGCAGCAGTCTAGTACACAAATGTCCTAGTATATAATGAGTATTTGTTTTTTAATACATTATTGTGGATCTTGGTATGAGGATTTGAGGCATAAGGGTTTGAGTAGTAAAAATTGATGAAGCATAGAAACAGTGATAGGTTATGGTAGTGATAGTAACATATAAATAATAGGTTGATTGCTTCAGTAGTAGTAATAGTTTTTCTATAGTTGTACTTCTGGGTGGTTGGATGAGGCAAGGAAAGAGGGTTGTATCATCCTTCTGGTTGGTTCCATAGAATTGGGGAGTTGGATCTTCCTTCAGGTTGGATCCTAAAAACTAGGGGGTTGGAGCCTCCTTCTAGTTGTAGCTGGAAAATAAGGAAGTTGGTGATTCCTATGAATGTATAAGGAATTTGGTGCTTCCTATGGATGTATTTCTTCTAACACATAAGAAAATAATTTCATGGTTTTCTCCCACATTGGGTTTCCACGTAAATTTTCAATGTATTATGTATTTGTGGCTTCTTATTGTTCATGGTCGATTTATACTACTAATAATACACTAAATTCTAATGATAAACTATTGAATATTGCACATTAAGTTAAATAATACATATTATGGTTAAAAGTGGTAATAAAGTACTCATACTAATTCATCCCCCCTTATTAGTATTCCAACAATTGGTATTGGATCAGGTCCTTCCATAAATAGTTTAACCACTAGAAGGAGATCATGGAATAAGCTAAGATTGAAGCACCAAGGTTTGATGGATAGAACTATTCATTTTGGAATAAAAGGATTGAAACTCTTTTATAGGCATGGGGATTTGATTTTTGGCAGTCAGTAGTAGACGGATATACAACACCAGCCACTCCCCCAAATGAAAAATATAGAAAGAAACATAGCGATAACAATTCAAAGGCTAAGGGAACCATTCTAAGTAGTTTGGATAATTCAATATTTTTCAAAGTTATGCATTGCAAGAGTGCAAAGGATCCTTGGGATAAACTTCAAAATATTTACAAAGGATATTCCAAAGTCAAGGGAGCTAAGCTTCAAATCGTTAGATAAAAATTTGAGCAATTGAAGATGAAGGAAGATGAATACATTGCATCTTGCTTTCTACATGTTGAAAAAATAGTGAACACCATTATGGGATTGGGAGAAGAATTTGATGAATCATTGATTACTCAAAAGATATTAATATCTCTTACAATGAGATTTGATCCTAATATATCATCCCTGGAAGAAATAACATATATTGATATTTTGAGTATGGACAAGCGACATGGAGTATTCATAGCTCATGTAATGAGGGTAGAACAATATAACCCAGTCGTGAAGGAAGTAGCGGTCAAGGCATCCAATAAGACAAAGAAGTGGAACAAGCCAAATTCAAAACCATATTCTAGCTACAACGATGATTCATAGGAAGATGAAGAAGTAGAAAACTTTGTGAGAAAGTTGAAAAGAGGAACCAATAAGTACAAAGCTATTCTTCCATTAAAATGTTTTAATTGTTCCGGTATTGGTCATTTTTCTTCTAAGTTTACTTATGCTAACAATAAATGTAGTAATTATTAAGAAGACCCTAAGAAGAAAAATAAAAATCAAAAGGGAGAGAAGAGAAGGAACAAAAATAAATTATTCAAGAAAAAATTCTACTCAAAGGAACACAACTGCTCATCAGATGAGGATGATGATAGTTGATAGTGACAACGATTCAGAAAGAGTACTCTTTGTTTCATTAGAAGATGATAAATAAAATTTTGAAGAAGAAGGTGAAGTCGATATCATAGAAGAATTAATCAGTGCCTTAGAATAACTAGGGACAGAAATAAATAAAATCAAGTCACTCAAGGAAGAATTAAAGAAGAAAGAAGGATCTCAAAAATCCAACTCAGAAGAAATCAAGCAGATAATCACAAAGTTAAAAATATAGGTAGAAGAAGGTAGAAGGATTGAAGAAACACTCATAAATCAATTAGAGTATAAGGAGAACATGATTGAAAGTTTGGAAGCAGAAATAGTCACCTTAAGAAAATATCTTAGGAAGAAATACATGCAACAAAAAAACCAAGATATTGGATGATATCATCAGTGGTCAAATGTCATACTATTACAAGTCCAGGATAGGATACAACCAGATGCATTCTGAGAAAGGTTCAATCTCCAATAAAACAAATCAGGAAGTAGAAAAGAAAAACCTATGCAGAAATAGTCAGAGGTACTCATGAAGAAAATCACATAGGAACTAGACCACCTAGAATATATGTAACACATAACCAACAATAAACAATATCTCAAGAAGAATAAGACTTCAGAATATAAACACCATTTACAAGATCTCCTACATTCAAGAATCAAACTATATTTCTTGGTTTATGTTATTCTTGTAACAATTATGGTCACAAAGTTGCAAACTATAGAGCATATTCCAAGAACAGAAGTAAATATGAAGGATATTCAAACAATAGTTATCCTAAAAAGTCACATGAAGAACAAAACACAAATCATAACAATTTTCGTTCACTAAGTAATGAAATAGAGTGGTACAAGTGCAACAATGTTGGACACATGGCCAAAGATTGTAGGTTGATTGTTCCTCCAAAGGAACCAAAGTAGAATAACAATAGTCATAAACAAGAACCACAAATGATATGGAGAAGAAAGTAGGATCAATTCAACACTGAAGAATGCATGCTTGATCTACAAGGACAACACAAGAAAAGTGGGTGGTATATTGACAACGGTTGTTCGAAGCATATGACATGTGACAAGAATAGGTTTATGACTCTTAAGAAGGAAAAAGATGAATAAGTTTCATTTGGAAATGATAACTCAACCAAAATAATAGGTAGAGACACAGTCAATCTTGGGAGAAAAGATGCCAAGGCAGAAAATGTTCTACTAGTTGAAGATATGGAGCAAAATCTTCCAAGTGTCCATCAAATGTGTGATCAAGGACACAAATTTTTTTTTGAATCAGAAAAATGTGACATCAGAAAAGAAGTATCAGGAAAATTGATGGCTACATATAGAAGAACCTAAAAAAACATATATGTATTGAATGAGATAGGAAGGGAAAAATGTTTCTTAGGAAATGAAAATGAAAGTTGGCTCTAGAATAGAAGGATGGTCACATGAACTTTGATAACCTTGTCAGAATCAGCATAAAGGAAGCAATGAAAGAAATTCCTGAGATATCAAAGCCAACAAATACTCTATGTGAGCATTGTCTACAAGGAAAACAAACAAGGACCAAGTTCAAATAAAAAGAATACTCCATGAAAAAACCATTGGATATTGTACACACTGATATATGTGGACCTACAAGAACAAAGGGATTAAATGGAAAAAAATATTTTATGCTACTAGTGAATGACTACACAAGAATGACTGCAGTTTACTTTCTTAGGAAGAAGACAAAGGAATTCAAACACTTCAATATATACAAACAAATGGTTTAAACTGAGATGGATTTGGAAATCAAGTGTTTGATATCATATAATGGTGGAGAATTTACATCAAAGGAATTTATGAATTTATATGGTGAACAAGGAATAAAAAGACAATTCTCAGTAGCAAGGACACCTTAGCAAAATGGAGTTTTTGAAAGAAACAACATTATAGTACAAGAAATGGCTAAAACCATGTTGAAAGATTCAAAGTTGAGTGACATATTTTGGACACATGTAGTACATACAACAGTTCATATCCTAAATAGAGGAATGTTCATAAGTAATAGTGATACAAATACCTATGATTTATGGAAAGGAATACTGGGAAATGTGAATCATTTCAGAGTATTTAGAAGAAAATCTTATATCAAAAGAGAAGATGGAATTGTTGGAAAATTTGACTCCTGAGTTGACAAAGGCATACTAGTTGGGTATTTAAGAAAAATAAAAGAACATAAATTCTTCAGTACAAGATCACTAAACAAAATCATGGAAAGCATCAATGTAATGATTGATGAGACATATGTACAGAAATACAAAGAAGGAAGAGAAGATTCAAAAGAACAAGATAGTGAGGAAGATATAAAAGAAGAAGAATAAGTAGAAGAGCAGAGAGAAGAAGAACAAGAAGATGAAAAACAAATACCTCCTAATACACCTAACCGACGAGTACATAAAAATCATTGACAAGAATAGATTATTGGAAATAAATATGGAGTTGAAACCCAAAGAAGAATAATTTCACCAGAACAACAACATCTAGCATTTTTATCTACCGTTCAACCAAGCAATTTTAAAAAGTCCAATAAGGATGAACACTAGATCAAGGCTATGGATGAAGAGTTAGATCAGATAGAGAAAAATGACACATGGGAACTAGTTCCTAGATTGAAAGAAAAGAATGTGATTGGCACAAAATGGGTATTTTGGAACAAGTTGAATGAGAATGGACAGGTATGTAGAAATAAAGCAAGGCTAGTATGCAAAGGATATGCCTAGGTTGAGGGAATAAACTTTGAAGAAACGTTTCCCTCGATTGTCAGAATGGAAGAAATTATATTAATCTTGGCTTATGCATGTTCAAAGAAGATCATATATTAGATGGACGTGATATCAGCCTTCCTAAACGAAGAGTGAGAAGAAGAAGTTTACATTGAGCAACAAGAAGGATTTCAACTGCCAGAAAGGGAAGATTATGTTTGCAGGTTGAAGAAAGCACTATATGGTCTCAAGCAAGCCCCCAGAGCATGGTACTCAAGGTTGGATAGGTATTTATAGAAGTAAGGTTTCAGGAAAGGCAATGTAGACAATAACTCTACATAAATATAAATCAGAATAGCATATTAATAATCAAAGTTTATGTCGATGACATTATTTTTGGAAGCGATGATGACATGATGAGTAAAATGTTTGGTAAAGACATGTAGAATGAGTTTGAAATGTATTTTCTTGGTGATTTGACTTTCTTTTTAGAACTTTAGATATATCAATGTGATACACGTATATTTATTTCACAGGCCAACTATATCAAAGAAATACAAAAAAGGTTTGGAATGTAATATTATAAGCCTATAAGTACTCCTATGAAAACTAGTTGCAATTTGAGTGAAGAAGATGAGTCCAAGGATGCAGATCATAGACTCTATAGATCAATGATTGACATCTTACTCTATTTGACATCATCAAGACCGGATGTAATGCTAGCAGTTCGAAAGGTAGAAAGATTTCAATTAGCACCAAAGGAAACACATGTTATGGATGTAAAAAGAATATTCATATATCTCAAAGAAACATAAGATTATGAGGTATGGTATCCAAAAGAAAATGAACTATCGCTAGTTTCCTATATAGATGTACATTGGGATGGAAGCATTACCAACAGAATAAGTAAAAGTGGATAAGTTTTTCTATTTGGGTGAGTGTTTGGTATCCTAGTTAAGAAAGAAGCAATCATCAGTAGCTTTGTCTGCAATAGAAGTATAATATATTGTAGAAACAAAATGTTGTACTCGGGACCTATGGATGAAACAAAATTTGTAGGATATATAGGTGGAAAATTATGAGCCCCTTCTGATATTTTGTGATCATACCAGTGCTATCAGTATCTCAAAGAATCTAGTGATGCATTCCATGTTGAAACAAATTCCGATCAAGTATCACTTTCTAGGAGAACAAGCTACAGAGAAGAACATCAAGATAGAGTACATTGTGACAAAGGAGAAGATTGCAAATATCTTCACCAAACCTCTTCCAAGGGAGAATTTTGAGTATCTTTGATAGAAAATTGGAGTCAAGAAATTTTGAATTCTTTTAATATATATCATTTATTTACACGAGGAAACACTAGGTAGAAAAAAAGTCAGCAGAACAATCTGAAGCTTTCAAATAGGGGGAGCATCCCGAAGGAGAGTGCATACATGGGGAGCATCCCCACGAAGTGTGAATATAGGGGGAGTAGCCCCGAGGCAAGTTCAGAAAGGGGAGAAACCCCAAGGAAAGTTACCCTTTTACATTGATGTCAAAGGAGGAGAGTATGAGGAGATGCAGGGAAACATATAGAAATATCAGAGGTATAAAGACAGAGGGAGAGATGGTCACATGGTGAGAATAAGAATGTGCATATGCATTTCCATGCAATTAGTGTTGAGGTATTTCATGAGAGTGTTTCCATCAATGTGACACGGGGATATTGTTGAAAGATTGGTTGTCATTGATTTCAACCCTTGAAGAAGTCAGGAAGCCCCAAAGGTATGGTTATTGAACCTATAGTTGATCAAGGAAAAAATAAATTAAGAAAAATGTAAATGTAGGTAACTCATTCATGGATGGAAAATACATATCACGTTGTTTCAAGTGATACGTGGCACACCACGTGGTTCCTCACGGTTGAGGAGATATGGCCTAATGAAGTTGGAGGACCCTGAAGAATGATCTAGAATCCCCTAGAAGGTCAATAGGTAGTTACATGTCATTCATTATTGGTAAAGGAGTTGCAATAATAATTTAATTATGCATTAAGTGGTTGCAACAAGAGGGTGTGGGTTATCCCTAAAATAAGGAAAAAGGGTAAAATAGTTACAAGCTATCCCCTAAAGGAAGTCACTTGAAAAGTATAAATAAGACTTCAAGAGATTATTATTAACACCTATTGAGCACAATGAATATCTATGTTGTAAGGTGTTATGGGAATATACTATTGATAGATGTGAAGAAGTGAGTTTGAGGTAATGAAGTTCAGTGAAGAGAGAAGTTGCAGGAGCTGAAGGGACGAAGTTGAGCTTACTTTTCTAGGTTTTTTCCAGACGCTATATGCGAGTTGTAGAGAAGTGGTGCAGAAGAATTACTCCAACCCAGCAACGTGCCAGCTAGATAACACATCAAAGCACATTCAAGAAGGGGATAGACGAAAACCCTCTCATTTTCCCCTCACTTTCAAATTTCAAATTGTAATTAAATGTTATAAGGATGGAAGAGCCATGCTGATGCCTTTGTGTAGGTAGGAGATGAAGTCACCTTTAATGGTTGACAGGCTGATAAGATATAGATTCAATTCAGACTAGACATCCATTGATTGTAATTCAATGAATTAATGAGAGTAGGTATCTTGGAGGGAAAGGCTTGAGGATCCTCTTTTGTAAAATATATTTGTATATAGAATTCATTAGACAAGGGGAGAACATATTAGAGTAGATGAAGAGAAGAGAGAGTCGAGACCTGACACACGAAATCGGGGTGACTCACAAACAAAGACCCAACACGTGAAATCATGACGTGCTTTTCTTTAGGCTCGTGGTCACAACCCATGGTCACGTGTGAGAAGCTTGCACCTGGTGCTTGTTCGTGCGGGCCGAGTTGCATAAGGACCTGTGGATTTGTTCGTGGGATTCCAGCAGGGAATCAAAGAGCTGCTTCAGCTCAGAGAATTAGTGTGATCCTCGACCGGGAGGTCAACGGACCCTATCGAGGGTGGGGCTCTGTGACAAGTGGTATCAGAGACAGAATTTTCTTCTGTAGATTTCAAGCGAAAGAGAAGAAGGGGACAGAGTGAAATTCTCTGTACGAGGACATCTGTTTGTATGTAGGAACCGAACATTTGATAGCCAGGTGAGTTGTACGAGAAGATGGGAATGCTCTCAGTTGCAGAGTAAACAACAAACTTCGAGGAGGGAAGGTAGAGGAAGAATATGGCTACTGAAGGCCATGAACATGGTCCAAGAGAAGACAACCAATATAAAGGAAAGGATGATATAGACAAAGAGCTTAATGAGATAAGAGCGCAAATGGAGAATCTTGCATTTAAAATGCAACAGGATGCTAAAGTGCATTGGGTGTATGAGTGGCCCATGAAGAAGAAGGTGAAGTGGCCAGTTAATTTTTTTTTGGATAGAGGAAAACAAAGGCTGTTGAGAGTGTGGCTAAGGTATGTCGAAATCCTTAGAGGTGAAGAATAGATGGTTCACATCTGTGAGCCAGAAACTGGGAAGAGTATCGGTGATGGTGGGGAGAAGAGATCAGAGAAGGGTTTCAAAAACTTCTCGATGAGTAGTGAGGGACTTTCAGGTTGCCTAGTGGGAAATGAGATGGGATCATTGGAGGATCTCATAGACTACCATGAGGGTAGGGCAGAAATCCTAGATTGTCAGGTGGGAAAGGGAGAGAAGATGAACTCAGCTCAGAGTTTATATCAACAAGGAGAGCTAATGGAGGAAGATCAGAGGTGTATTCTGATCATTGGGGGAATTTATATATTCCTACCGGGTAGATCAGTTGAGGCCAGAGTATGTGTTGCAGATGCAACAATAGAATAAGGACAACAAACAGTGACCTTCATAGAGGAAGAAGTAATGGAGCAAACATTAGAATCTTCCCCAACAGAACAAGATCATGCAGATAAGGTTCTCACTACATGGGAGAAGGAGTTAGAGATGCTGGAGGATTGACTAAAAAATCCAGAGCCAATAGATGACTGCCATGACTAGATGGTCATGCAGATTTTGGGAGAAGGACATTCGACATAACTACTCAGAAATTTCATCCAGGAAGCTGAACAGATGATGACTACAACGTTGAGGCCTACAATAAAAGATGGAGCATACCAACCCAAGGAGCAGTCGTAGGAAGCTGCAGATATGCCAATA
The DNA here is from genome assembly GCA_009831015.1 of Picea engelmannii. Taxonomy (NCBI): domain Eukaryota; kingdom Viridiplantae; phylum Streptophyta; class Pinopsida; order Pinales; family Pinaceae; genus Picea; species Picea engelmannii. The sequence goes on from ML783737.1 coordinate 460,693, forward strand.
GGAGAGCTGGTAGAAGCAACGATGTTAGAAAGAGAAGTTGAGAAACAAATCAATGATGAGACTACGGAGCTAAACTTTACAGCAGAGTGGAAAGTTAAGGCCACAAGAGATGGAGAAAATCGCAAGAGGGATCGAGTTGATCTACCCATTGACAAGAAGGAGTTGCATCCAAGAAGACTTCATAAGATAAAGCAGCCATTAGAGTAGCTGGAAGAGGTGATTGAGGAGATAAGAAGGATGATGTTTAGTTTAGTGCAAGAATCTGTCAGCAAAGGGAGCTAAGAAGAAGGAAGACTGCAAGAGTAGAAGGGAAGCAGGAACGGGGAAGTAGTGGAGCCAATGGACAACTCCAAAGAACAGTTTGGGATCCAGGTGGATTTCAATAGAGATGGGAAGCTCATGAGAAGGAGCTTATGAATTTTTCACAGTAGTGGAGTATGATGCAGGAGAATCACTCCAACCCACCAATGTGCCAACTAGACAACATATCAAAGCGCATTCAAGAAGGGGAGAGGTGACAACCCTCTCATTTTTCCCTCACTTTCAAATTTCAAATTGTAATTAAATGTTGTAAGGATGGAAGAGCCAAGTCGATGCCTTTGTGTAGGCAGGAGATGAAGTCTCCTTTAATTTTTGATAGGATGATAAGATCTAGATCCGATTTGGAATAGACAACCATTGATTGTAATTCAATGTAATTAATGAGAGTAGGTAGCTTGGAGGGAAAGGCTCGAGGAGCCTCTTTTGTAAAAGATATTTGTATCTAGAATTCATTAGAAAAGGTGATAACAAATTAGAATAGAGGAAGAGAAGAGAGAGTCGAGACTCTGTTGCAGTCTGAGATTTTGTAAACATTGTAACAAACATTCAGATTAATATAAAGATCAATTTGTCCTGCATATGATTCCATCTATTTTATGTGTATTTGATTAATGTCATTTGTGTGTTCATTTATTTTGTAGATGTATGTTAGGTTCCATCTACAGGGATAGACATAATTTTCTATCTGTGGGTTTTCTGATTTTAGTCTGGGTTCTTTGTGGCTTAATGCAAGGGGTTACATGAGAGAGTGTTGAAGACTTTGTGAGCTAGTGAAAAGAGTGCACATTTGAGTTCTATGGAATTCAAGAAAGAATGTGCCAGGAGGGCGCACCAGAGGAATCATTAACTCAAAGGAGAAGCCTCAAAGTTACTAAATACTTTGGAGGTGAAGACTGTGCAGAGGAAGTTGCAGAGAGACAGAATCACTGAGGATTCTGTGAAGTTATGTCATGAGCGCATCGAGCGAGTGAAAAGAGTGCACAAGAAGAAATCTATTTCGCGTTTAGAGATAAGTGAAGTGTCTAGGAGAAGACTCTCATAGAGTCACTGAATACTCTGCAAGCTCATCAAGGAGTGCTTGAGCAAAAGTTGCCAAGAGGGCACTTGCATCTCTTCAAGGGATAGAAGAGACAGAGACCTTTGAGGTCTGAGTAGTTGAAGCTCAAGGAGACAGAGTTGTTGAACACTCTGAAGGAATACCTGTGAAAGGAGTGAACTAGGACAACACTCAGATGCAGTGTTGAAGACAACTAGTTTAAGGCCGATCGAGCACAAGGAGTGTGCAGGGAAGAAAATTGTTTCAAGTTCGTAAGCTCAGGAGGAATAATACCTTTGTGTACAAGGTTCCTTTAGAAATAAGAAAAAGGTCGAGACACTTCGAGGTCCAACCCACAGACAAGATCAGGAGAGGTAGCATGAAGTTGCACGTAGATCGCAAGTGTGCACAGGGTTGAGGTCAAGTTTCATTGAAAACATCTCAAGAGGGAAAGAAGAAGTCGAGACCCAACAATCAGGTTCTCAAGAGGACAATCGAAGGCCAAGACCTTTGAAAGGTTGGAAATCTTCCAAGTCAGGAAGAAATTCAAAGCTCAGCAGGAGGAGCGTTGACAACCACTAGGTCAGCTGGAAAGGAGGAAATATGGACTGTTGAATCTCATGTCCAGACACCCAGAAGAGTGCACAGGACAAAACAGATCTCAACCGTAGGATCTGGGAGTGCGTGGGCCAACAACCATTGGATCCAGGGAACATGAACAAGGTTTAACATCGTTGGAGTTGCACAGGAGAGTGGATATCATGAATTGCGAAGTCCCGAAACCATCGGGACCATCCATCGTCAGAAGAAAGGTGGTAGCAGATCAACATTTCACTGACTCACGACTCAGAGAAGTCAAAGGGAAGAATTATAAGAACTCGCGAAATCTGAGTTTGCGACTTGATCTTAGCTGTCAGATCAAGGAAGGATCTGGGCTGTTAGATCTGAAGTATCAAGAGTTCTAACCTTGGGAGAATGGAGGTGAATCACATCAGAATTTCTTGATATGCAAAATCGTGATGCACTTGGAGGTATGCCCCAGGTCATAGCGAGGGGTCATATGGAAAGAGGGTAAGGGCGGGGCTAGCAAGTGCTAGGCCCCTGTCGTGATTTTAGAGGGAGAGATTCGGGGTGACTCATAAACAAAGATCCGACACACGAAATCGCGACGCGCCTTTGTTTAGGCTTGTGGTCATAGCATGTCCTTGTGTGAGAGAAGCTTGCGCCTAGTGCCTGTTCACATGGGATGAGTTGCACAAGGACCTGTGGATTTGTTCATGGGATTCCAACAGGGAATCCAAGAGTTTCTTCAGCTTAGAGAATTAGTGTGATCCTTGACCGGGAGGTCGACAAACCCTGCCGAAGGTGGGGGTCTGTGTCAAGAAGGAAGAGTGTGGATATTTGCAAGTTGCAGTGAAGGAAGAGCATGGACATCCATAGGGCTTAGTGAAGAAAAAAACATATGCACAAAGATATACATTATATTATATATAATTTTTCTTTATTTTGTATTCATAGATAACTAAAACAATGACATAGGTTCTTATAAGGAAATTCAAATTAATTTTGATACATAGAAGTCCATTTACATAATAATATAGCTTGGTTATTGTCACACTAAACACACAAGTTATAGAAATGTGTTAGTAAAGCATTGATGAATGTTACTATAAAAGACTTTTTGATTATATGTACTAAGTTATAGTACATAAACTATAAGTGCATTTCCCAAACAGTATTTAGCAGTGGTCTGAATAGACTTTTAGAGAGTATGCCGCTTGAGGACTTGATTAGTTTAAAGGTTAATTTTCCTTATAAATAATAATAGTTTCCCTCCCATATGAATATTGCATAAATATTTTAAATTAAAAGTGATTCTCATGGTATATTAATAAGTATATGATTCAAATATTTTAATTTATAAATTATTAATTTATTACTTTAAAAATAAATATTATTATTTTTTTTTTTAAATAATAGTTAAATTTTTTTCTATTAATAAACTATTGATGATGAGTAAAGTATCCAGAAAATTTATCTAACATTATGACTAATTGTAAAATCCTACAAACTCAAGAAACTTAAATAATTAATAAATCCAATATTTCAAATATTTTTAGAAAAACATCTTTCAATTAAATAATCTTATTTAAAAAATAAAATAATTGTGTGAGGGGCTTGGAGATTTATTATCCCAACTAAGTTAACACATATCACTCTCAAACTTAAACGAACTTCCTTCTCAATCTTAAACGAACTTCCATAAAATGGCTTTTGTCATATGATGCCTTACAAGAAATTTTGATTGCTTGGAAATATATCTCTTGCCTGACAACATTTTTCCTTGTTGGAAATATATAATTCCACCACCTTCTAATTTAAAATACCAAAATACAAAAAAACATTATAAAATATCAAAATACACAGAAGCATTATAGAAATCACAAAAGTATTATAGAAATCAAAATTGTCATTTAGTTATATAATTAAGTAAAAAAAAAACCACACATATAAGTTGAGGATAATTTTAAGGATGGAAATTTGTTTCAAAATGTAGAAACCTTAGCGAATCTTACTAGTCCTTAATATGCAAACTATAAAATGTTGGTGATATTTTTGTAAAAATATTCAAATTTATAAGGATTTTATATAGATTCTATAAAATTTGGGGTATTTTTAAGGTAAGATGATTTTATTCTATAGAATTTGGGCTAATAAATTTTAGAAAAACAAATTTTTTTTTTTGAAAAAAAATAAAAAATTAACCCATGAACTAAATTTAGCCCCTAAAATCATTCCTAAATATAACTCCACCACCTCCTAATTTAAAACATACAAATTATACAAAAGCATTATAAAAATAAAAAATGTCATTTAGAAATATAATAAAAAATTAAAAGACTAGCAGGGCCGGTTCTTTACCAATGGGGGCCAAAGCTCTAGAAATAAAGGATGCAAGAATAGGTAGGAATGAGGCTAGATATTAATGAAGATATCCAGCCAGAAAGTATTCTATTCGGGAAATAGAATATACTCCTTTGAAATAGCTCAAATTCTTACATTTTTCCATCAACTTCTTCATCATTCTCCCATCCACCATGAGTGGATGACCAAAGGACCGAACAATCAGTAATAAATGTAATATGAACATTATAGATATCAAAACTATCATTTAACATGTAATTAAATTACCAACTTTGTGCAAAAACATTACAAGAAGCTAGTAGCTTTAAAAATAACCACATGACACATATACAACAACAACAAAATGCAATCTAAATCAAAACTGTCATATGATATGTAATTAAATTAAATTAAAAACCAAACCAGTACACAGAGCACATAACATTCTCTTCCCAACGTAGCCAAAATCAATAACATTAATAATCCTAACTGGATTATCTAGCATTACAATTAATAAAAATAACAGAAAAACCATGACTAGATTATCTAACACAGTTATAAGTTCCATTTTCACTCGCTGCTCCTCCATCGTTCTATTTCCATGTATAAATTGTAATAGCATGAACGTGAGTATATTGTCAAATTTCAGTCGATGCTCCTGCATCGTTCTATTTCTATATACACCTGAATAAACCCAAATAAATTATAATACCAATAACACGAGTACAGTGCCAAAAGACACTATTTGGTTTTTAATCTGACACGAGTACAGTGCCAATGTTGTGTTTTTTCTTTAGATTCTTAAAAGGAAAGAAAATAAATTAAAGACCCAACATTTTCTTAATAGGACTATTGGATGGAATGATGTTTTGATTATGAGTATGATTGCACAAACTGTGCTGGAACAACGAACAGTTTGATACACAATAATTGTTGACATTGTGATGGTATTTTTTTTTATTGATTTTAGTATAGAGTCATGTTTTTTGATTACTTGATTTGTTTTATGAACATTATTTGTTATTTTCCTGTCATTTTCTCACTTTTCCGCACATTAAAAATCCCTTCACTTACCCAGATTCACTATTCATGCCCTGTTCTTAAAATTAAATTATAATTAAATGAAAACTCTGTATGATAGCAATTGAAGGATGACATATAGATGAGTTACAATTGATTCTTTGATGACTTGTTGAGCAATAACCATGATCTATTCCCTTTCATTTTATCACTTTTCGCTCAATACAACCCCTCATATGTCCCATAACCCTTATTCACCCCCTGGTCATTGACAAGTATTAAACGATTTTTATGGATTGAATTGCATGACTCTGATGTGTTGCTGAGCCAAAATTTGTTTCATATGTAAATAGATGTCATGTATGGTTTGTTGAAGAAACTAGTTTCTAATAAATGTTGTATACAGGAATGAGCTTCTTCAGTAAAGGAAGCCATGGATCGAATAACAGAGGAAGAGGAAATTGGGACAGGGGCCCTAGAATGCCAAGGTTTTCGATACATTTTGATGCATATCCACAAGAGTTGAACTAACTATTCCAAGCTGGGTTTTTTAACCAGATTGGACAAGGGGTGGTCCAACCTAGGCCAGAAAGGCCTCCTTTCTAACCCATACATGTCCTTGGTATCCCAGTTCTCCCTCATGTCTCATTAAAACCTAAAGTCCATGAAAATGGCAGATGGAAAGATATTTTCCACCTGGTAGTCTCCCAACATCATGGCTAGCCCAATTTGTGTCTACCTTCTCCTCCTCCACCAATTAACCCAATTATCCAAGCTTCCCATGCACACTCACTTGTACAGTCTTCTCATGCAAGCAAGAGGCTAAAATCTGAATCCCACCATGCACATGATAAGGGAAAAGATGTTATTGCCCCCTCCTCCCCCTCAAGTGAGTCTGCCAAATCTATTTCATCTCACATGCACTTGAGAGATGATTGCTCTCATGTTATCAATGAGATCAGGCCTAAAGGCTCTAGACAACCTAAGATACATTCATTGAAATCAAAGGGAGACAGTAGCAACAAAGGGAAAATTGCCTCCCAAAGTGGAAAATATGGTTTTTGAGTGATTTTATTTATTGATTGTTGAGAACAATTGATTGTTGAAGTTTTTGAACAACACACTATTTTTGGATATTTTGGATATTATATTTTTTGGATATGGTTTCAAATATCATTGATATTAATTTTCAAATTATGAGAGTGATTATGGGAGACACGAGGAGGGATGTGTTTGATTGATTGACTAGTTGTGTTTATGTTTGTTAAGAAACTAAAGGGAGTCACAAGGGGTCTCACCTACTAGTTATTATTATTTAAAGACCTTTATTATTATTTTATTAATTCCCCCCCTAAACTAAAGTTTAGTTGAGTTTTAGTTAAATTGACTAAAAGAGGTAGTTTAATTACTTCAACTAATTCTGATTCCTTAAATGAAAAACAAGAAGGAGGAACAGAGGGAGGATAGAAGGAGAAAGCATACTAAGGTCCTCTCTTGAGTTTTATTGAGATAGTTCAGTTTTCATTCATTCTTTAATTCATTGAAATCCTAATTCTTTTTTATGACAGCAGGGTTCTATTGTAGACAACAATATTTAAGGCTGAATTACATCATTTAGACACTTGTTTTTTATAGGTGTTGATCTGTCTTTGATAGTTTGTGTAGACTTGTCTGTTTGTGAATTAAATTTCATGACTGATAAAGGATATTGTGCATATTCGAGTGGGAAACAATCTGTGCCAAGCTGATCCATCTTTTAAAGTTCATCTTTTTACTTTCTGTCACAATTCATTTTGTATGGTTTTCATCGGGGAAATCTAAGTTTGGCTTTGGTCCAAACTTCCTCAGGTAATTTTGTAAAGAGAACGATTCTTTTGATTAATTGGAATGAAATAAGATATTGCTTTCTGTCTCATCTGTGTTAATTATTGACTTGGTTATTTTTCTTTTGTCTCTACATTTACTTTTGCATCTGTTGTATTTGAAAAATTACATAAATATTGAATTTTTCAGCAATCTTTTATTTATAAGAAAATCAACCTAAGCCCTTGTAACCAATACTTGTGGATTAGGGTACAATTTTTGAGGCTATAAACATAGGGTGGCATTCCCGTCTATTTTTCCTTAGCCAAAAAAGATCTGAAAATGATTGAGTAAGATCATTTCATATATTTTCCTCAACACACCTTTCATTTCTTCCATGACTCGGAAGGAATCTACAAAGTTCTCCTACATCAACTACAATGACTAATATTTTTTCACATCATGTCCCATGGATTTGAAAAACTCACACAGTGGACTACGCATAGTTTTCTCATACTTATGTAGTATTGGGAAATGAGCAGGTATATGGCCCCATTATCTACAAATATCACACCACTCAGTTTGTGGTCCGATTGGAAATGAATTCAACGCACCCATTTCCATGTAACTCCCCATCGTAGGAAACTCATTCCTATGGTGACCTTTTTGTGTGGCATGTAGTACACGACATATTCTTGTGCACTACCTTATCCTTATCCATATATTGTAGTTTCATGGTGATGTTTGCAAGTTGTGATCCATATTTGTGAGGGAACAAAACAAAACAAAAAAATAAGATAGAGACACAGAGATACAATAATACTCAAATTCTATTAAAGACTGAAATATACATAAATTGTAAAATGAAATACGGAGTGAAATGAACTTGCTAGAATGGTGGTAGCTTATCTCTAAGAAGGGATGTGATGGATAGCTGCATTTGCAATAATATGGTTACAATGAGGCTCCAAAGGCATTTTTAACATAAAGCATAAATTATAAATCCATAAACATCCAAAACCCTAACCCTGAAAGATGAAAATTCAAAAGGATTATGGGCCCCGTTGGGGGTAGTTGATAGATCAAGTTCCCTAGGGCATAACTTTTGCATACAATCTCTATTTTGGGGCACTTGATACCTCATTGGAAAGGTCTGGTCGAGGAGTACACATTATGAATATCCCATTACAATCCTCCAACATATATTGGGTGTTTCCATGTTAAACAAAATTTTGTTTATGTTGAAAGATTGGTTATCATTGATGTCAACCCTTGAACAAGTCAAGAAGCCCCAAATGTATGGTTATGGAACACACATTTGATCGAGGAGAAAGGAAATTAAGGATAGTGTAAATGATGGTAACTCATTCCCAGATGGAAAATACGTGTCATGTTGTTTTTGGTGATAGGTGGCATGACACGTGGTTCCTCATGGTTGATGATTTATGGCCTTGTGAAGTTGGAGGACCCCGACGAATGATATAGAAGACCCTAAAAGGTCAACAAGTAGTTACAGGTCATTCATTGTGGGTAAAGGAGTTGCAAAAATAATTTAATTAAGAATAAATTGGTTTCAACAAGAGATTGTGGGTTAGCCCTAAGATAAGGAAAAGGGGTAAAACAATTACAAGCTAGCCCCTAAAGGAAGTCACTTCAAAAGTATAAATAAGAATTCAAGAGACTCTTATTAAAACCTGTTGAGCACATTGAATATCTATTGTGTAAAGTGTTATGGGAAGTTACTATTGACATATCTGAAGCAGTGAGTCTGAGGAAATGAAGTTTAGTGAAGTGAGAAGTTGCAAGAGGCGAAGGGACAAAGTTGAGCTTACTATTCTAAGTTTTTTCCTGAGTCTATTTGTGAGTTGCAGTGAAGGAAGAGCATGGACATCTATGATTTGCAGTGAAGGAAGATCTCAAACATCCACTGGGCTCAGTGAAGGAAAATGATGATGCATAGAGAAGAACTCAAATATGTGAGTTTCATAGATAGCAGGACATAGACATCTGCAAGCCACAATGGGAAAAAGTGCAGACATCCACACGTTTACAGAGCACAAGGAGTGGATTTGTTGAGAAAACCAAAGTTCAAATGATCAAATCTATCAAGTCAACTATAGTTTGAGAGGTATGGCTTACTATGTATGTTAGCGTATATAATTTGCAATAGTCCAACACATAAATGTCTTAGTACTTCATGAGTATTTGTTTTGGAACAAATTCTTGTGGATCTTGGTATGAGGGTTTGGAGCATAAGGGTTTGAGTAGAAACAATTGATGAAGCATATCAGTAGTGACAGGTTATGGAAGTGACAATGACAGATCAATAATAGGTTGATTGATTCAGTGCTGGTGCTAGGTTTTGTATATTTATATTTCTGGGTGGTTGGACAAGGTAAGGAAAGCGGGTTGTATCGTCCTTCTGGTCGGTTCGAGAGAATTGGGGAGTTGGAGCTTCCTTCAGGTTGGAGCTTGAAAACTACGGATTTTGAGCCTCCTTCCAGTTGTAGTTGGAAAATAAGGAATTTGGTGCTTCCTATGGATGTATTTCTTCTAACACATAAGAAAATAATTTCATGGTTTTCTCCTACATTGGGTTTCCATGTAAATTTATGGTGTACTGTGTATTTGTGGTTGTTTATTGTTCATGGTTGATTTATACTACTTATAATACATTAAATTCTAATGATAAACTATTGAATACTGCACATTAAGTTAAAGAATGCACATTATGGTTAAAAGTGGTAATACAGTACTCATACTAATTCACCCCCCCTTCTCAGTATTCCAACAGTTGGTACCAAAGCAGGTCCTTCCAGAAACAATCTAACCATTGGAAGGAGATCATGGAATACACTAATATTGGAGCACCAAGGTTTGATGGATAGAACTATGCCTTTTGGAATAAAAGGATGGAAACCTTTTTATAGGCATGGGGATTTGATTTTTGGCAATCAGTAGTAGACGGATATACAACACCAACCACTCCCCCAACTGACAAAGATGGAAATAAACATAGTGATAACAATTCAAAGGCTAAAAGAACCATTCTGAGTAGTCTGTATAATTCAATATTTGTCAAAGTTGTGCATTGCAAGATTGCAAAAGATCCTTGGGATAAACTTAAAAATATTTACAAAAGATATGCCAAAGTCAAGGGAGCTAAGCTTCAAATCCTTAGAGAAAAAATTGAGCAATTGAAGATGAAGGAATATGAATACATTTCATCCTTCTTTCTATGAGTTGAAAAAATAGTGAACACCATTATGATATTGGGAGAAAAAGTCGAAGAATCCTTGATTTTTCAAAAGGTCTTAATATCTCTTCCTATGAGATTTGATCCTAAGTTATCATCCCTAGAAGAAAGAACAGATCTTGACAGTTTGAGTATGGACAAGATACATTGAGTATTAATATCTCATGAAATGAGGGTAGAAAAATATAACCCATTCACGAAGAAAGTAGCGTTCAAAGAATCCAATAAGAAAAAGAAGTGGAACAATCCAAATTCAAAACCATATTCTAGCTACAACGATGATTCAGAGGAATATGAAGAAGTAGCAAACTTTGTGATAAAGTTCAAAAGAGGAACCAACAAGTACAAAGGTAGGTATTCTTCCATTAAAATGTTTTAATTATGATGGTATTGGTAATTTTTCTTCTAAATGTACTTATGCTAAGAATAAATGTAGTAATGATGAAGAATACCCTAAGAAGAAAAAGAAAAATCAAAAGGGAGACAAGAGAAAGAAAAAAAATAATTTCTTCAAGAAAAAATTCTTCTTAAAGGAACAAAACTCCTCATCAGATGAGGATGGTGATAGTGACAATGATTCAGAAAGAGTACCGATGCAACCCCCCTACTCCCCTTCAGGCTACGTGACCTCCTAGTCAAGGATATTCATTTCTGCGAACCAAATCGGCTCTCTAAAACCTTCATGGTCTCACTCTATAATTGAATACAGGCTCTTTCGGCCCTTTGGTGCAAGTTCTATGGCACCCGCCACCTCTCCCTTCGCGCTGCTGAACTATCGTGTTCCAGGTGCTAGCCCATTTTTCACTAGCCCCTTTCTGGATGTGACGTTGGGCTATGACCTCACATAAACACGTGATTGTGGGGTGACCAAAAGTGGTTTGGGATCAACCTAATTTTCTCCCTGCAATTCCCTACGAATCACCACATGTCCTTTTGATGATACCGTGGTTTCAATTTCGGCCCGCTCTCAAATTATTAAAGCTCGAGCACTTTCTATCCCCACAATTGAGAGTGACCATTGATCTTGCGATCTCGGGTGGGGCCTCTTGATCAACAACTCATATATGCCCCTTCCAAATCAACAACTCAGATATGCCCTTTTCAAATCAACGGCGTGATTTTCTTCACGATTCGGGTTTCAGAGTATTCAACTCTCCAACCTTACTTTCTCTGCAATGATAGATCTCCTGCCATGTGTCCTCCTCAAATTAGCGACTCTAACCATTTTAGGATTTTGGACTTTTGAAATCTCAACTCTAAAATTTCACCTTCCTCCAAATGATTTGATCTAAAGCACGTGATCTATTAACGTGTGCCTCCCATAGATCGATGGCTACGATCCCTTCAAGTATTCGGGCTTCGAAAAATCAACTCTCAAACTTCACTTTCCCTCGAAGTGCACAGATCATTTCCACGTGTCCTCCTAAATCAGACGACTAAGATTCACTTTGGGTATCCACCCGAAGTCCATGGATTTACACCACATGTCCCTTTAGATATGATGATCCATATTCACTTCAAACTTCAGATTTCAGGAATCTTAATTCTCAACTAAAAACCAAATGATTTTATCCGAAGCTCGCGATCCGCTGCCACACCCCTCTGGATCTGGTGGTCCATATTTACTTTAGACTTCGGGTTTTAGGAGTTTCAACTCTCAATTGAAACTCTCGAAGTGAATTTTCCCGAAGCCTCTGATATGCTAACATCTATCTCCTAGCTATCAACGGTTAGGATCTACTTCAACGATTTCACCTCCTCCTCATCCAAAAAATTCTGGAGTTGTGGATCTTGCGTCACCTTTCCCTCTTGAATATGAGTGGTCCCAAATCACTTCAGAACTTTGGGACATTGGCAATCCTCTCTCCTCTATGCTTCAAGAGACTTAAATCTCACACACCTTTCCCAGATCCAATGATCTGGAATGATCCCTCTTCCTCCTGGGCAAATCTTCATCGATAATTCATGAAGCCTTCAAAGCTTCACCCTCCTTCGAATATTTCTCATCGCTATCTCTTCTAAGCTTGATCCCCTTGAGGATATTGATCTCCCATGCACTCCTTGCATTCTTGGGATCTCGATAAACTCAGATCGAAGGATTTCTTTAAAATAAATTCTTCTTGCACTCCTTGCGCTCCTCTGTTCTGGTTCCTCGACACTTAGTCGCTCCTTGACTCTGTGCACTTCTTGCACTTGGCCTAAGTTCCTACCGTCCCTTCCGAACTTCTTTGAGTCAATTGAAGAATCTGTCAACACACTCCTTGCATACGACATGCACACCTTTCATACAAGTTCTAAGAAGCAGAACGATTGAAACTTATCCAATTCGTCACAAACTCATGTGATCAACCATAAACAATCACACATAAACAAAATGAACTAAAACACATATAGAATGCATCATTCATTCAATCACACATCAAAATGAACATTGTCCAAGGAATTGGAACAATTATGTCTGTTCTATTCATTCATGAAATAAATTACACAGGAATACAATTCTTCACTGCATCTTTCTTCTCCTATCTACTACTCTCTTCTACTATGTTCTACTCTTGTCTCCCTCTCTAATAAAATACAACAAAAAAAAAATATAAGGAGTGGATCCTCGAGATCTTCTTTGTCCTGTCTAAAACCTATCCTATTAGTTTCTAGTGGTAAACTACTTTGTCCTATTACAATAACTATAATTTATTATCAGATAAGATATGACACTCTCTATCTGTAGCTCCATACAGTCCTACATGAATTTACAAACACACATATTTAAAAACTCTGTTTCCAAAACATCTCAACAACTCGTTTATTTCTGAGTTAATTGTTGATTTGAAATTCTGTCATATTGAGATGTCATATCCCTACCTCCACACTTCCGTCTTTGAATTTGAAGGTGATTCTCCTGCATCATACTCCTCCGGCTAAAATATTCATGGAATCCTTTCCATGAGCTCCAACAATGTTTTTCCATGCTTCAAAATATCAGGTTCAGTGACCCAACTTGAGTCTTCCATGGGATGATATTTCCACATTACTAAGTATTCAGGATATGTCTTCCTCCTGGTTTTCTTTCCAACTCTTTGTTCTATGATTTTGTCCATCTGAGGTTTTTTCTATTGTGGGAAATTCTTCTTCCCATTGATATTCTTTTTGACCATTTGATTCTCCTGCATCATCTCTCCTATAAGGATACAGGTCTACAACGTTGAATATCGGTGATATCCGAACATTGTATGGAAACCCAATTTCATAAGCATTGCCTGCGAATTTTCTGAGAATCTTGCATGGTCCTATCTTCTTCATCTTCAACTTGTTATATGTTCCCCTTGGAAACCTTTCCTTTCTCAAATGAGATAAAACTTCATCTCCCACTTCGAATTGAACTTCTCTCCTCTTCTGATCAACTTTGTTCTTATATTTCAGGTTGTTGTCCTGTAGGTGTTCTCTAACTCTGTCATGGGGTTTTTTCATTTCTGTTGCAAAATATTTTGCGGCAACACTTCTGAATTCATCTTGATTCATATTTATCAACTCTATAATCTCTCTTGGTTATATACCATACACAATTTCAAATGTACTTTTTCCCGTGCTCTTACTCAATGGATTGTTAAATGCAAATTATGCTTGTGCCCAAATTTGATCCCATTGACGGCCTTGCTCATTGACTAAACTTCTTAACAAGATTCCTAGGCTCTTGTTTACTAATTCAGTCTGTGCATTTGTTGGAGGGTGATATGATAAACTAAAGGACAAGTTTGTTCCCAGTGTCTTCCATAGAGTCCTCCAAAAGTGTCCTACAAATTTGGTGTCCCTGTCTAAGACAATGTTCCTAGGAAATCCATGTAGTCTCACCACTTCTCTGAAAAACAAATTGGCTATGTGTGTAGCATCGTTTGTCTTCTAGCATGGTATGAAATGTGCCATTTTTGAAAATATGTCCACCACAACAAATATGGAATCACTTCCCTTATGGGTTCTTGGAAATCCCAATACAAAATCCATACTAATTGTATCCCATGGCCTTTATGGAATTTGTAATGGCTGATACAAACCATTGTTCTACTATCTTCCTTTTGCATACTGGAAAATTCTGCATTTGTTCACAAACATTTTCACCTCTACCCTCATGCTCGGCCAATAGAATGAATTACTCAGTTGTGAAAATGTCTTATCATGACCAAAATGTTCAGTTAAACCTCCACTGTGTTTCTCTTTCAACAGGTTATCTCTCATTGAGCATTTTGGTATGCATAGTTGGCTCCCTTTGAACAATAATCCATCCTAGACCAAATTATCTATCCATGGGCTTCTGTTTCCCAACAAAGGATTCTTACATGCCTCATAATCTTCCTTAAAATATGGATCTTCTTGATACATTTCCTTGAGGTGTTCAAACCCTAAGGTCTCCACTTGGAATTCCTGTACAATTAAACTCCTCCTCCTCAAAGAATCTACAACTTTGTTAACAGTTCCATCAATATGTTTAATAACAAAAGTAAAATTCTGCATAAATTCTACCCATTTAGCATGTCTCTGATTCAACTTTTCTTGCTTAGTAATAAACTGCAAATCTTAATTATAATTGTACAAGACAAATTCTTTAGGAATTAGATAGTGCCTCCACTTCTTCAAAGATTGAATCATTGAATAAAATTCTTTGTCATATGTGGAATAATTCCTCCTGGTGTCATTCAAATTCTCACTGAAATAAGCAACTGGCCTATTATCCTGATTCAAGACTGTTCTAATAGCTACTCCACTTGCATCACATCTCACTTGAAATGTTTTTCCAAAATCTGGTAAGACTAGAATTGGTTGTTCTATGATCTTCTCCTTCAACACTTTGAAACTTTTTTCAGCTTCCTCTCTCCAACTAAAATACTTATGTTTCTTCTTCACAATGTCCAGCATGGGTGTACATATACACTAAAATTTCTAATAATCTCTCTATAAAAACTTGCTAACCCATGAAAACTTCTTACTTCAAATATGCTTCGTGGAGACGACCATTCCTTGATTTCTCTTACCTTTTATGGATCCATGTTGTCACAGGGGAATACCTAGGGTTCAACACTTCAACAAAGCACCATAAAAACCCTAACTACTGGCCCTTTCGGCAACACCTACAAAGCAGGTGCAGTCTCATCCGAAGTAGAAATAGGGGATTGCAGGACAAAAGTGTCTACAACCAGAGGAAATGCAAAGTGAACCTAGGAAAACAACACACAACAATATAGGTATTCTTTACCACTATTATTCTTACTTCGCATAGTTATATCTTTGATCTAACAAAACAATGCAATAATAGCATAATAGATAGCACATAACACAACATCAACCATATAGAACAACAAGATATACATGGTTCACCCTCTCCCTAGGGCTACATCCACAGAACTATGTTTCTTGATGTATTAGATGAAAACATACAATTCTATCTGTGCACTTAGCTGGATATCTCTCTCTCTTCCTCTCTTATTATTCCCTCTCTGCGCACCCAGCTTCAGGGTTGATATTCACACCCAGTTGAAGATCCAGAATGCAGACTCAATAGTGCTCTCCACAACAGTAATAAAAAATGAACAACAACAATCATATTATCAACCAACCACATCCTAGGTATTCTAGACCTTTATTTATACATTACATGAAAAGCATCTAGGTGTCAAAACCCTAGATCCAAAACCCTATGTTTGCTTGACCTGTGTTTTTAGGGCTTCGCCAGCCTGTCCTTCCTTCTTTTCCACAAGGTGCTCTAAATCATTTGTTGGTGATTTCTTCTTCTTGCTGAGTTGTCCATGATCCATCTTCCTTACTGCTTTATCTTCCTCAATCTTCTCTTCCAACGAATATATTTTTCTTTCTTTTCTCCCTCTTTTCCACTTATTTTCCCACTTCGAACTTCTTCGATTTATGCGCCTTCCACGCAGTTTGTACTTATTTCTTCCTTAATATTTACTTCCTTGCATACCTAGGGGCCAACATGCCCCCAACACTCACATGTGATTCATCCCGAGTCACTACAAGATTGAACCCTTTGTTTTACTTCAAATACAGCCTGTGCAGAGCAGCCTGTTCTTTCTGCTTTGTCCTTCTCTATCCTGTGAAGACTGTCTTTTCTGTGTCTAGTACCCAGTTTCAACTACACCTTGTACCTGGACCCTTCTTCTTGTGATTCTACTGAGAGTTGCAAGGCAGCTGGCTGTCATAATACAATTTCAACCGACTCCCATTTACCAAACTTTATTTCCAATCCCCATTAAGGGTCTTCAACTACGAAACTCTTCCTTCTGTAACATAGGAAACTTCAAATGGTCCTATCCAATGTGTCCTGAACTTCCTTGGATGCTTCATGAACTTGTTGTCATATAACAATACCAAGTATCCTTCCTTGAATGCCTTCCTTTTGATATGTCTGTCATGGTAAGTCTTTTCTCTTTCTTTTTGTACATGTTGATGAAACCCCGCAAGGAACCTATCTTCCTCTAACTCTAGCAACTGTGCAAACCTATATTTAATAGTGCTAGTGTCGTCCATATGTGTGAATGTTGCAATTCTTAAACTAGGAACCAAGTATTCCATAGGTATGACTACTCCCAAGACATATACTAACTTAAATGGAGTTTGTGTTATCAACTTCTTGCAAGTAGTTCTATAAGCCCATAATACTGCTAGAATTCTTAAATCCCAATCATCTCTGTTAACATTGCAAATCTTGGTCAGCGGTGTCTTCAATATATTATTGAAAGATTTGATTGTACCATTTCCCTATGGGTGGTATGGGGTGCTCTTTTGATGGTGAACCTCAAATTCTTGAGTCAAGGCTTCAATAGTTTTTTTTATGAAGTGTGTGTCACTCATGAGGATCTTTGGGAATCCAAATATGGTGATAATATCCTCAAAGATGAACTACACAAATGTAGTTTCACTACAGTCCTTAACTACTCTTGCTTCTGCCCATCTGGTTAAATACTCTGTATCAATGATGATGTATCGAGATCCCGTGCACTTTCCTGGGGGGTTAATAGGTCTCAAAAAGTCAATATCCCATTTCTTGAATACTTGCAGTGTTATTTGCAGTGCCAAAGGCATCTCATCCCTTTGAGAAGTCTTTCCTACTCTTTGACACACATCATAGGCTTTGTAGTATTCATTAGCATCCTTATGTAAAGTAGGCCACCAAAGGCCAGCTCTGAGAATTATCTACATTGCTTCTTTCCCTTCATAGTGTCCTCCTGCGATGCCATCATGCGATTCCGCAAGAATCAACGGTCTTTCTTCTTTCATAACACATCTCCTTAAGATCTCATTTGGTCCCATCTTGTATAGTTGTCCAACTATAAGTTGAAAATCTACAGCATGGACTACCAACTGTTTCTTCTGGATGACTGGGTAATTGCAAGGTGCCATTCCCGTGGACAAGAACTGAACTATCTCAACGAACTAATCATCAAATTTTCTGATGGCTAGCAACCATGCATCTGGTAGTGTGTCCTCTAGACTGGTAGGTTCCTCCCCATGTTCTAACCTGGATAAGTGATCAGGTCCTTTATTCATTCTTCCTGGCTTGACCACAATATCAAAGTCATACTCCTGGAATAGTAGTAGCCATCTACATATTCTTCTCGCCAACACTAGCTTGTTGACTAAGTACTTCAATGTAGAATGATCAGTAAACATATTAAAATGTCCCCCCAACAAATAGTGTCTAGCCTTTTGCAGTGCATATACCATAGCTAAGCCTCCTCTTTCAGTCGTAGTATAGTTCCTTTCCATTGTAGAAATCTTCCTGATGGCAAAGGCTATAGGGTGGTCGATATATCCTGTGCTCGGTTGTGCTAAAATGGCTCCCAATGCAATGGAGGAAGCATTGACATGAACATTGAACTCCTTACTCCAATATGGAAAAACCAATATTGGTGCAGTGACCATTTTCTGTTTTAGTGTGTCGAACCTCTCCTGGCATTCTTCTGTCCATTGGAGCTTACTATATTTATTTAATATCTTCTCCATAGGTGTTGTTATATGTGCATAACCCTTAATGAACTTTCAGTAGTATCTAGTGTGCCCCAATGTAGTGTGCATTTGTCTGATCAAAGTAGGGGGAGGTAGATCAACGATAATGGCAATATTGGAAGGATCTACCAACAATCCTTGCTTACACAAAATATGCCCTAGAAAAACTCCAAAGGGTGAAAATAAAATACATTTTTTCAAATTCAGGGAAATATGACATTGTCTATAGTTATATAACATCAATATTAAACATTCAATATGGTCTTTCAGTAGGCTAAAGACAGTCCAATCATCAAAATATGCTTCCAGGAAATTGTGTAAAAAGTACTTAAATGCTTCGACCACCACCCTGGAAAATATGGTTGGTAAATTATTCAACCCAAAGGGCATCACCATGTACTAGAAAGAACCCCATTCTGTTGAAAATGTGGTCTTATGTCAGTCTTCCTTAGCGATTTTGATGTGGTGATAACCTGAAAATCCATTTGTGGATGAGTAGACCTCATATCCTCCTACGTTATCTAGAACTTCATCAGTAAAAGGTGTAGGGAATGGGTCATGTAGACATGCATCATTCAACTTCCTTAGATCTACACAAATTATGATTTCTCCTAACTTCTTATAATGGACCACCATAGGGCTAATCCATTCATATTCTTCAATAGGTTCTATGATTCCTGCTTCCAAAATTCTATCCAATTCAATCTTAACTTTCTTCTTCTATTTTGGATTCAGTTTATAAGGTCTCTTCTTGATAGGTCTTGCATCTGGTCTCAGCGGTTCTTCATTTCTCCCATGGGCCCTTTAATACTCTTCATATATGTGAAATTGGTTGGAAACAAGTCATGATATTCATGTAATAGCTCAGTGATCTTGCTAATAGTAGCATCACCCTAATATTCTCCCACATTTGCTAGCTTAGGTATTTTCTCTATTCCAATATTAACTTTCCTAATTTTAATGGGTTGTCCTACAAAGGGTAGTTCAATCCCTGGTCCTTCTATGTCTCTATGACCTTCAGTTTCTGCAATGTTTACATCTCTAGGGTCATCATCCTCATCAACCTTAATATTGTAGCAATCCTGCAACTACTGGAGAGGCGCAGTCCATTCATCTTCTTCTTGGGAAAAAGGGAGGTTAGGTGCCTATTCAAAGGCCTTTTTCCTCACAATTTGTAAAGCCTAATATATCGTAGGGTACTGACTCTCAAATCAAAAGGTAGTTATAAATTTCTGATTCATACCGTACCAATCTAAAGTGGTGAGGCGCAGTTCTACTTGGAGATACCAGTTGATAGGCATAGTATCCAAGGTGTTAATGAAATTATGCACCCATTATTCTTTAGGAATGTTTCTCCAAGCCTCCTCACAACTTTGCATGTGGTATTTAGGAAAACTTTGGCCTTTGTATCAAACTTCACATCCTTCTACTTGTTTTGAAAAGTGCACTATCAATAGGGTGCGACATTGTGTCCACTCCACGATGTTCTTCTTGTGTTCTCCCCACCATATATATGGTGTGGCTTTCAAAGCATCATCCAGTGCCAACATCCTCTGTTGTATTGGTACCATCTTCTCAAATTCAGCTAAAAATGTCTCTAAATGATTTAAACTATCAAATATTGGAAGATTACTTACTTCTGTGCCAATCCAATGAACTGCACTAGTCAGTCTGGCACATCACCATGTGGAGACTTCATACATTTTTTTCTTCCATCTTTCCAATGCCTCTTCTGAATATGATGAGCATGTTCTCTCACATCGCCAGCTAAGATTTCCATATGCTGTAGGATTAATGTAGTCCTGTTGTCTTGCTCTCAGTTTGTAGATATTCTTTATCTCATATGCACGGTCTTCTTATCCGATAGGTTCTTTGCATCTGAGACCTTCGTCTAGGTCTAGAGGTGCAATGACCTTCAAGACATTACCCTAAAATGTCATTATTCTCTTCTTTAGGTCAGCAACCGTTGAATTGTTGAAATCCCAATTGATTCCTAACAGCGTAGGATAAGGACAACTATCATCAACAATATCAATTACTTCGAAGTCTGCAAACGTCATTACCCCGTTGATGTCTACAAGGACATGCTCTAGTCTTCCAAAGGGTATCATTGCCTATTGATTAGCCATCCTGAGCCTGATAGGAGAGTAAATCAATTTGGGTTTCCCCATCAGCACCCAAGTCTTCTTTGTCATGAAATTTACTTTTGATCCCAAGTCGAGGACCACATAGTCCACAGCGTAGTCTCCAATATGAGCAATAAGGTGTAATTCCTTGTTTTTCCTTCTTTTCCTTGATACTTGGTTCACAAATCTACTCACCATAGGGTCTATTCTCTCAGTCTCATACTATATTACTAGGTGTTGTAGCTCATGTACAAATTTTTTGTCTTTAATCAAATTGATACAAGTGTATAAGAAGTCCATGAGCTTGCTAACCTCTTTTCCTTGTCTAGATAGGGTAGAGTCATCAAATGTTGGTGTCATTTCACATTCCCTTACTTCTGGTTGTGCCTTAGATGAAGAATCTTGTCCTTCTACAAATTTTATCCTTTCTTTCTCAAAAGTGTGCCTCTCTCTCCTTGGGTCAAACAATTGTGCCTTCTCTGAAACTCTTCTGATCCTTGATTCTTCTGTAGTCTTTCCTGGAGTTTCTCTGTATTCTCCTGTAACAATGCCTCCTCTAGTATTAAAAATGACCCTGAGATCCTCACCGTCAGGTTCTGCTGATATTAATTGCACTTGTTAGTTTCCTCCTCATCTCACCTGGAGTTTGGCTAATAGAATTGGACAATATTCAATGACATGATCAAAGGAGTTACAATAGTTGCAAGTGGTACAAGGGTTCTAACAATCCCTTGTTGTTGGCCCTCGACCAAGTTTTGGAGAACCTTGTTCTTGTTTGACCATTTTTGGGAATTCGACAGGCTGGTCAAAGACGGAGTGCCCAGGCGAAGCGAAGATCGCGAGATCTTGCCCCCTTTTGCAGGATTTTTGGGCATTAGGGTTTATGTAACGGGTATGGGATGTCGGCCCATGGGTTTACCCATGTTTAGGCCCCATTGTTAATGTATAAATAGAGATATAGGCGATGTAAGAAATAATAGACCTAGTAGAATCGACTTAGTGTGGATCTAGAGGCTTTGTGAATATGGTGTGCTGAAAAATTGCAGAGATAAGTGCAAGTGATTGTAAGAAGGCTCTGTGTTGTGCTAAGCTCAGGGAAGGAGGATCTGGCGAAGTGCATGCAGATCTCCTGTCCTATGTGGAGTTGGTTTTGAGGCTCTGTGCATGTAAGAAGATTGAAATAAGATAATAAAGAAGACAATGAGTTGGTGGACATAGCCCCACGCTCGGGGTGAACCATGTATATCCTGTGTTGTGATTGCTTTGGGATATTGATGTGATTTATGCTTAGTGATGAATCTTTATGTATGTTAGTTACATATGATGTAGTATATTAGTGCTTAATAACATGAATGAATGCTATATCTTTTTGATGGTATGTGCTAAATGGTTAGATATGCTTGGATCTTGTTGAATACTGCGTTGTTCTGTAATTAGGGTTTGAATCTGTGATGTGAATAAGGGTTAAAGACTAATGAACATTAACTGCTAAGTGTTGTGTTAAGTATTGTAATCACAGATTTGTGTCCCATCTAGGATGTAGACATTTGAGTCCTGCAAATTCCCGTGACTCTACCTCGGGTGAGACTTCACCTGCTTCGCAGGTGTTTCCAAAAGGGCCGGTAATTAGGGTTTTGTTGGTGTGTTGTTGAAGCATTGAACCCTAGGCTTTCCCCTGTGCCAACAAATGGTTTTGTTTCTAGGAACTGAAACTGTGATTGCTGGGAATTGAATAAAAGAGAAAGTTATGTGCATAGATCTGTTGCGGTAGTGCGTAGTACTCTACTTGACTTGTGATGCTCTGTGCTAAAAAGGGAGATTGATCTGAAGAAAGAGGTAAGATCTTAAATCTTTGTGTTGGGTATGTGTTATATTCTTTGCATGTGTATGTGTGGGTGCATCAGATATGACAACTACGTCTGGCGATCCCTAGTACTAGTGCCCTATCTGTGCTATGTGCATCGGGCGCTTTCGTAGGGGGGTCCTAGGGGGGTAGTTATCCCCCCCCTAGTTACACACAACGTTCGGGGTAGTGCCTCAAAATTTGTTTTTTGGGCGGTTTTTCTATTTTTAGCGGTTTACTAAAAATAATCCCGGTTTTAGGGATTAGGGTTTTGGTATCTACGAAATACCTAAAAACATTTTATATATTGTATAGTGAATGGTGAAATTCTAGATAATGAATATAAGAAAGGTTTTCCCGTTTGAGGGTTTCTGACATATATCTATGTGTACTATGTGAATGAGCCATTAATTAAATTTTGTTTTTCTTAAGAATATATATGCATTTCTTTACTTCACAGGTTTAAAACTTACATGTGGTATCAAAGCTCATTTTTGGCTTCAGAGGGATGCCTTTGTTGTTGAGGGTTTGGCTCAGTCTTGATAGATCAAGTTTATCTTGGGTCTATGATAAAACTGGGTTTAGTGGGAGCTTTTGCAGTGGTTTGAGTGCAGAAAGAGGAATGGCAAGCTCTTCTAGAATCAAGATAGAGAAGTTCAACAGTAAACAATTTGAGCTATGGAAGTTGAATATGGAGGACCTTCTTGTAGACAAAGAACAATGGATCGTTGTGGATCCTGGTACACAACCTACTGGTACACCATCTACTAGCACACAGACTACTGGTATGCAACCTACTAGTACACCAACTACTGGTATGTTGAAGGAAGATTGGGAGAAGTTGGACATAAGAGCAAGGAGTACTATTCAACTCTGCCTGGCAGATTCAGTTTTGTTAAATGTCTCAGGAGAATCTACAACCAAGGAACTATGGGATAAGTTGGGGAATTTGTATCAATCAAAGACCTTGGTAAACAAGTTGTTTCTTCGAAAGAAGTTGTATCATCTTAGGATGGAAGATGGAGATTCTGTGACAGAACATCTAAATGCCTTTAATACTCTAGTAAGTCAACTTGGCTCTGTTAATATTATGATTGCAGAAGAATACAAGTGTATTACTTTATTATGTTCTTTTCCAGACTCTTGGGATAATCTGGTTGTAGCAATTGGTAGTACCACTCAATATACATTGAAGTATGAGGATGTAGTTTCATCCTTGTTATCTGAAGAGATGAGGCAGAAAAGCATGGATAGTCATAGCTTAGATGCTTTATTTGTAAGAGGTCGTACCTAAGACAGGAACCCTAGTAAGCCTTTGGGGTGGATATCTAAATCTATAGGTAGATATAAGTCTCTAGGAAAATCTTTGAGGAAATGTTGGAAGTGTGGTAAAACAAATAAGATTTCAAGTCTAAGAAGGTTGAAAAACCAAAGGGATCTGATAGTACCTCTTCCACAGAGGTGAAAACCTCCATTGAGGAAGGAGGTGATGTTTACTTGGCATCTAAAAGTACACATACAGACCTTGATGTATGGTTGATTGAATCAGGTGCATCATACCATATGACTCCTCACATGGAGTGGCTCTCTGAATATGAAAAATATGATGGTGGTGATGTATTCCTAGGAGATGACTCGACAACAAAAATATTGGGATGTGGAAGGGTTAACTTTCTTCTAAAAGAGGGAAGGATTAGAACACTTCCTGGGGTTCTGCACATTCCAAAACTAGCCAAGAGCCTAATATATGTAATAAATATGGATGATGCAAGAGTGGATAATGTATTTGGAAAGAACACTTGCAAGATGGTACGAGGGGCAATGGTGTTGATGAGGGGAGTTCGGTGTGGAACTCTGTACAAGTTGTTGGAAAGAACTTACACTAATGGGTGTAACAGTTCTGTTGTCCTCGAGCAGACAAATAAAGAAGACAAGACCAATATCATGCCTGAAAAGAAGACCATGCTATGGCATAAAAGACTGGGGCATATTGGAGAAAAGGGCCTTCGAACACTACACGGTAAAGGCATGGTTGAAGGTATGTCTAATTTCACTTTGGATTTTGATTTTTGTGAACATTGAATATATGGTAAACAAAATTGAGTAAGATTCCCATCTGGTGCTACAAGAGCAAAGGGGATCTTAGAGTTGATACACAATGATGTGTTTGGACCTGTTCCTGTTCCATCCCTAGGTAAATATGTGTATTATGTTTCATTCATAGATGATTTTTCAAGGAACACATGGATTTATTTCTTAGAAAGAAATCTGAGGTATTTGATAAATTTAAAGAGTTTAAGGCTCTGGTAGAAAATCAAACAAAGAAGAAAACAAAGGTATTGAGAACAGATAATGGTGGAGAATTCTGCAGAAATGAATTCGAAGAATTCTGTAAGAAGTGTGGTATAGCAAGGCATAAGACTACTCCATACACTCCTCAGCAGAATGGCATTGCAAAAAGGATGAACAAGACACTGATGGAAAAAGCAAGGAGCATGCTCAGCGGTGCCGGGTTAGGACAAGAATTTTGGGCAGAGACAGTGGGTACAACATGTTACCTGGTCAATCGATCACCTTTATCAGTGTTGGATGATAAAACTCCAAACGAGGTATGGTCTGGAAAGAAACCCTCTCTTCAACATCTTAGAGTGTTTGGTTGTGATGCTTATGTACATGTTCCAAAGGAAAATAGAAGTAAGTTGGATAAAAAGGATGAAAAGTGTGTCTTTATTGGTTATAAAGATGGTGTGAAAGGTTATAAGATTTGGAACCCAGAAACCAAGAAAACTATTTACAGTCGAGATGTTGTTTTCAGAGAGGTAAAATATGTGTCCAAATAGGAATTCCTACCAACACAAGATGAACCTGAGAAAATAGAGCTTGAGTTGGATGATGCAAAATCTGAATCATCTGAAGAAGAGGAAGAAGAAGAAGAAGATGAAGAAGAAGAAGAAGAAGAAGAAGAAGAAGAAGAAGAACCTCATACCCTAGTATTGAGAAGATCAGTGAGAGATAGAAGGAAACTAGAAATGTATAGTCCACCTGATTTTTGTTCTAATTTTGCTTTATCTATTACTGATGATGATCCCAAAACTGCCAGGGAAGCAGTGAATTCAGAGGATAGTAAACTCTGGAAGAAGGCCATGGTTGAAGAAATGGATGCCTTGGATAAGAATGAGGCACGGGATATAGTTGAGTTGCCAACTAGAAGAAAATATGTTGGTAGAAAATGGTTGTTTAAGAAGAAGTTTAATGCAAAAGGTAAAGTGGAGAAATACAAAGCTCGGTTAGTAGCAAAAGGTTATTCCCAAGTTGAGGGAATTGACTCTGGTGAAATTTTTTCTCCTGTTGCTAAGTTAACTTCTATTAGATTTCTTTTATCTATTGTTGTTGCTTTTGATCTTGAAGTGGAACAGATAGATGTGAAGACAACATTCCTACATGGGGATCTGGAAGAAGAAATCTATATGAAGTAGCCATAAGGTTTTGTAGTGAAGGGAAAGAAAGAGTTGGTCTGTAAGCTAAAGAAGTCACTATATGGTATGAAGAAATCACCTAGGATGTGGTACCAAAAGTTTGACACATACAACTTTGGATTGGGATTTGTAAGAAGAAGGGTTGATCACTATGTATATTCCAAGTAGGTTGGTAATCACTTCATTTATGTAGTGTTGTATGTTGATGACATGTTGTTGGTAGGAAATAACATGGATGTTATCAAGGAGGTGAAATCACAGCTATCCTCCAAATTTGACATGAAGGATCTCAGTGCTGCTAACTTCATTCTAGGAATGGAGATTAAAAGAGATCGTGCAAATAGGAAACTTTGGTTGAATCAGAGAAAATATGTTGAGACGATATTGAAGAGGTTTAATATGCATGGAAGTAAACCGGTCAATGTTCCTATTCCTATAGGTGTAAATTTATCTATAGATCAATGTCCCAAGGCATAGGAATAAGAAGAGGACATGTCCCATGTTCTGTATGCCAGTGCAGTTGGTAGTTTGATGTATGCAATGGTCTGTACTAGACCAGACATTGCACATCCAGTGGGAGTTTTTAGCAGGTATATGTCAAAACCAGGGAAGGAGCAGTGGACAACAGTAAAGAGGGTCTCCAGGTATCTTCGTGGCACTACCAGTTATGGATTGTGCTACGAAGGAAGACCAGGATTGGACAGAGTGCTGGACATACATGGATTTGTTGATGCAGACTGGGCTGGAGATCTGGATCATAGAATATCTACAAGTGGGTATGTGTTTAACCTATTTGGAGGAGAAATCAGTTGGATGAGCAAAAAACAGGCTATAGTGGAACTCTCAACTACAAAAGTTGAATACATGGAAGCCACTCATGCAAGCAAGGAAGTAGTATGGTTACAAAGATTGTGTTCAGGTATTGGGTTGGTACAACAAGCAGTGAGATTAGATTGTGACACTTAGAGTGCAATCTTCCTAGAAAAGAACCCAAATTACCATTCAAAGACAAAGCATATTGATGTACAGTATCACTTTGTGAGAGACATGGTTGAGGAAAAGAAGGTGTTGCTGGAAAAGGTTGACACTTTGAAGAATGTTGCAGATTCATTGACAAAGTCAATGAGCATAGAAAAGTTCTCCTGGTGTAGAGTAACAATGGGCATTGTTTCCCTGGATTGTTGACTATATCATCCCCTAGACCCCTGGATGCAAACAAAACAACAAGTGGGATAATGTTGGGTATGTGTTATATTCTTTGCATGTGTGTGTGTGGGTGCGTCAGATATGACAACTGCGTCTGATGATCCCTCGTACTAGTGGCATGTTTGTGCCGTGTGCATTGGGTACTTTCCTAAGGGGGTCCTAGGGGGGGCATGTATGCCCCCCCCCTGGTTGCGCATAGTGTTCGTCACTGGGCATAGCCTAGGGATGACAGGGTTAGGGGCAGTGCCACAAATTTTTTTTTTTGGGCGTTTTTTTCTATTTTTAGAGGATTTTGCTATTTTTAGCAGTTTACTAAAAATAATCCCGATTTTAGGGATTAGGGTTTTGGTATCTACGAAATACCTAAAAACATTGTATATATTGTATAGTGAATGGTGAAATTTGAGATAATGAATATAAGAAAGGTTTTCCAAGTTGATGGTTTCTGGCATATATCTTTGTGTACTATGTGAATGAGCCATTGATTAAATTTTGTTTTTCTTAAGAATCTATATGCATTTATTTACTTGACAGATTTAAAACTTACACTTTGTGCTCTGATAAAGGTAAGATAAGTGGATTTTTTTTTTCGAAAGAATGGATCTAGGTATATTTTATAGATTTCATCCTAGTCTGAAAACTAGGGCACAAATAGAAGAAAGAAGATGTGATATGAATAGATTTTATGGACATACTGAAAGATTTGTTATTCCTATGCATAGAAATAATTTTTGGACTAACAAGTGGATGTAGGATCCTAGAAAGAATTTTTTTCACATCCATCACTGTGATCCCAGTGTGCGGTATAGGAAAGGTTGGGGATTGTTTAAAAGAAAGAGGGGATTGAATCTTTGTTATATTTGTAGAAGATTGAGACATCTTGCTAAGGAACTCCCTGGTAGAGTTCCTATATGCCTTTGTTGTAAAGCTATTGGACATGAAGTTTTGGATTTCCCTAGAATGATTGCTAAATTTGAGAAGATGAACACGAAACAAGAAAACCATGAGGAAGGTCAAGAGACTAAGAATATGCTAAAGAAACAAAAATAATCAGAGGCTATATTATTGCAGATGAAAGAAACCCTAATGATCATAGAGACGTCAATTTATCATAGGTTTTAAAAGAGAAAGAGTGCATAGAAACAAGAATATGATACTTCGACATAGACTGTGTATTGGACACAAAAACACAGGTGAACATTATGCCAGAAAGTACTTGGGAAATGTTGGGAAAGCCTGCTATGATTCCTTCATTAGGAGGCATAGGATCATTTAAAGGAAAGTTGATAACCCTATGTGTAATACTTTCCCATGTACCTATGGTTTCTCATGAAGCATCGATAGAATAAGAATTCGAGGTCATTAAGTTTGTTGAGAATGACACTCCTTTTGCACTTTTGTTAGGAAAGACTTGGATCGAGAGAAATTAGATCCAAAGGAAAGAAGAAGAGGAAGCTATAGAACATAAAAAAAGAACTAAGGGTTTTCATGGCTAAGAAAATAACGTGCTTAATAGAAGAACGAGATGACAAGTTGAGGCAACTTAGGGCTAGAGACTTAGCTGTCGAAGTTGAAAGATGCAAGAAGGCTTAAAGAACCTATCCGTGCAGGAGAGTAGAGAACCTACTCTAGAAACAGTAAGAGAAGAAGTATTACCCTCAAACCTTGTGAAACACCCTCAGCAATGTGAAGTTACTATACTAAGAGACAATAAGAACAATAATGGAAAGAGGAATCCAGAAATGCATATCACAAAAAAAAAAGAAATAAAGATCAGTAAGAAGAAAGAAAAGCTAGAAAAATTGCATGAGGTTCCAGAGAGGACTTCGTAGAAGGAAGGTTTGAAGAAATTGAACCTCGTCAAAATAGGAGAACAACATAGACTGACACTTCACCACGTCGAAGAAATATGACTATTGGAGGCATCCTGACTATTAGAACGACGCTCCAGAATGGATAGAAACAAAGTTATCCAGAAAGCTCATTGTTGGACCGTTGGGACTGATCCATAACAAATGGAATTGTATTGATTGAGGCATTCCTGGCCATTGGAGGAGTCTGTTATGACATCAACTACTTAACCCATTGAATGTCTTACCAGGGACACTTTTGCAAATTGTGATCATCCAGGCCCACAAAGAACTAATTGCTTTCATGCAGTGCTTATTGAGACCTCACCACCCGTTCTGCAATTGTCCACCTATCCGAGACATTTGATCACGAGCGTGGATGTCGAGCGACCTTAGCATAGTAGAGAAATATTTCGAAGCGATTTTGATTGACCTCATGGATAAGAAGGTCATGTCCACAGGAGCATAGGCCTGATCAATGAGAGGATTGCAAGCCTCCCTATTGACTACACGTCGATCTAGGCCATCCTAAAATGCGACAGAGAAACAGAGAAAGAAACATGACGACTTGGTGAACGCAAAGCTCATCCTGTTGATCCTGCCCAACTATATCCCGCCTTTGGCTAGTGCGATTAGTCGTGATAGCATTTCGAAGGACTTCAACTATACATTGATCACTGCGTACCTCCCGAAGGGGATACACACATTTGTACTGCAGTTGGGACATATTATGATGCTAAATATCAGTGATTTCAACTTGGGAGACCACAAGAATTATGGAATGCTAGCACCAGACAAGTACTTGACCAAGACAATGGGGAAGAAGTCGAAGATACTCCCCCAATCATGGACTGTGGACATTGCAAGATCAACCATCCTCAATGTGATGAAGATACCATACTTTGGCAGACATAAGGAGGTTAACGCGTGCGTTAAACTCCTCCTGTCATGCTACCATGGTGGTTACCTATGGTTTGATAAGCACATCACTGTCGATCTAGCCTTGATCCACCATATCAATGGATTGAGCATTAAAGGACCAGACCATCAGTACTTTTACCTAGGGAAGGTTGTAGATCACGGCCTGGCGTAGTGAATAAAAGACACCTATGGTGATGTGGAGAAAGAGAAGAGGGGATACAAGGTAGCCTCCATCCAAAATGGTGCAGTGCACCTAGCTTTCCAGTTGATCGTTGGTAAGCTTGTCAGGAAGAACAGACCAACATAGGTCATGGGGTTCATCATCGACCTTGCAGGAAAATGCATTGCAGGAATGCAAATAAACTGGGTGAGTTGCCTCGTCAACCAGTTGGAGCAAGATTTTTGTGAAGCGCAAGACCAAGGCTATGGGTTTCACTTCAACTGGTTGCTAATTTTCGTTGCCTTTGTCGCTTGGGAGTTGACGGAAGGAGCGACCTTCCCTGAAGTTGAGCCCTCTGAACCACTGGCTGTGAGGTTCACTACCCTCTGGTATTCGAGCGACATGGTGAAGCAGTGGTAGTCAAATGATGTCTTCCACACCTATTATCTACAACTCACGTGAGCCATTAAGTCATTCCACTGAATGATTATAAATACTTTGCATTGGTTCAGGCCACTTATGAAGTTTCACACAGACAAACACTTCATTTACATCACCGCACATGGAGACAAACACAAGGAAGAGCTCCATTCCTACTACAAACTCATTGAGAAAGATATGGAGGAAATAACCAAGGAATGGTCGATTGAATTCCTTATACCATTCGAACAGACAGAACTCTCCGACCCTAACCTCATCGGAATTCCTATAGTCACACGAGAAGTGTATGATGGACCCAACAACAGTAAGAAGAAAAAGAATGAAGAGGTGCAGGAAATAAACCACGCATTGGAGGAAACTGGTTCAGAGTCACCTAGAGGAGAAGGAGATGAATAAGTAGACCAAAAAGAGGATGAAGGGGAAGAATACAAGTAGGAATAGGGTGAAGTCACACTGCCTAAATATCCCCTTACAGAGGTTGAGACGGGGAAGAAAATAAAGGTTTCCCCAAATAAAACCTTACCTCGGAAAAATTCATGATCCAATAAACCTCCATTACAGACTATTCTCACGGTGGATGATATTGACCTCATCTTCTCCGCTATATCAGATACCTCAGAGGAAATTTTGTAGTGAAGTGAAGCCAAACGGGAGACACTGTTTTAAATTATTGAGGCGGAGCTCAAAGGGGTACAAAAATCCCTCTACTCGAGCCACACAGTGTCTACAACACCATAATCATCATCAGAAGGTATATAACTAGGAGATGAGCCAACTAAAATACGTAGATTAGCATATGCAATAGAGGCTTGCCTTTTCCATGTACAAGAAGAGAAAGAAAAGGCCACATTGGCCTTGAAACAAGCAAAGGAGGAAGCCCTAGACCAACATCGAGTTGCAAAGAAAGAGAAAGATGACCTCCAAGAGAAGTTTGTAGAGGACAGAGAATAGATCCAGAAGGAAAAAGAAGAGTTGCTCACAGAACAGATGGGAGTCAAGGATGCAGTCACCAGAGCACTTCGCTCTATTCCAGGACTCACAAGGATAGAAGAGGACACAATGAAGAATCTCGCTGAAGTTATTCAGTAGCTTAAAGAAATACTGGCAAAATTGGAGCTATAAGCAGTGCCAAGCACTTTGCAGGAAGTGCGAGACCAGAGAGAAGAAACTGCAAGGAGCGCGGTAAAAAGAATCAAGGCATTGGCCTCATAATGTAAGTTACTCAGCAACTACAGTGCGCAGACCTATGAGCGCCTTGTAGAGGACTCAGAACTAAGAGCATTATAAGCACAACCTCAAGAGGCAAAAAAACAAGCATCGATAGGGCAAGGGAAGTTGAAACTGCTTTCAGCCATTGAGAAGATGAAAATGTCACAGGAATAGCATGCAGTTCAACAACAGGTCCATGCCATCCAGAGTAAAGTCATGGAAGTGATCCAGAGACTCTAGCCGGTAGAGGATGAAGCCTGCACACTTTTTGAGGAGATAAACGGACAAGGAGCACAACTAGAACAAGTAGTCACCTCGGTGGAGCAATGCTTGGAAGGACCGGTCATAGAGAAGGTCATCCAGGAGTTCACTGAGCAGGAGACTATCGAAAAACAACAAGTTGAGGAAACATGAGCTAAGATCGAGGCCTTAGAAGAAGAGTTTCCCAGGTCAGAGTGATTCAGGATGAGTCACAGGTGAGTGTTGAGGGCCTATTGGCCCTTGACCAAGTTTTGGAGAACCTTGGTTGTGTTTGACCATCTTTGGGACTTCGACAAGCTGGTCAAAGACAGAGCACCCAGGCGAAGCGGATATTGCATGATCTCACCCCCTTTTGCAGGATTTTTGGGGATTAAGGTTTATGTAACGGGTATGGTATGTCGGCCCATGGGTTTACCCATGTTTAGGGCCCATTTTTAATGTATAAATAGATATCTAGGCAATGTAAGAAATAATAGACCTAGTAGAACCAACTTAGTGCAGATCTAGAGGCTTTGTGCATACTATGTGTTGAGAACTTGCAGAGCTAAGTGAAAGTTATTGTAAGAAGGATTTGTGTTGTGCCAAGTTCGGGAGGAGGATCTGGCGAAGTGTGCAACGATCTCCTTTCTCATTTGTCTGTTGTTTGCAAACAAATTCAATGGTTCTGATGCCACTTGATGGAGCTCCCCTACTCTCCTTTAGGCTACGTGACCTCCCAATCAAGGATATTCAATTCTAGGAGCCAAATCGGCTCTCTAAAACCTTGATGGCCTCACTCTGTAATTGAACACATGCTCTTTGGGCCTTTCAGTGCAGGTTCTATGGAACCCACTGCCTCTCCCCTCGTGCTGTTGAACTATCGTGTTCCAGGCGCTAGCTCCTTCCTAGATGTGACCTTGGGCTATGACCTCACGTAAACACGTGATTGCAGGGTGACCAAAATTGGTTTGGGATCAACTCGCTTTTCTCCCTGCAATTCCCTACCAATCACCACGCGTCCTATTGGAAATATCGTTCTTTCAATTGCTACTCGCTCTCAAGTTTTTAAAGATCGAGCACTTTTTGTCCCCCCAATTGAGAGTGACTGTTGATCTTGCGATATTGGGTGGGGCCTCTTGATCAATGAATCAGATCTTCCCCTTCCAAATCAACAACTCAAATATTCCATTTTCAAATAAATGGTCGTGATTTGCTTCACGATTTGGGTTTCAGAGTTTTCAACTCTCTAACCTTACTTTCTCCGCAATGACAGATCTCTTGTCACGTGCCCTCCTCAAATTGACGGCTCTAACCATTTCAGGACTTCGTACTTTGGAAATATCAACTCTCAACTTTCACCTTCCTCCAAATCCTTTGATCTAAAGCTCATGATCTATTGACATGTGCCTCCCACAAATCGATGGTTGTGATTCCTTCAGGTCTTCGGGCGTCAGAAAACTCAACTCTCAACCTTCACTTTCCCTTGAAGTGCACGGATTTATGTCCTGTGTCTTGAATTAGACGACTAAGATTCACTTTGGGTCTCCACCTAGAGTCCACAGATTTGCACCACGTGTCCCTCTGGATCTGACGGTTGAGATTCACTTTGGACTTTGGATTTCGGGAATCTCAATTCTCAACTGAAACCCAAATGCTTTTATCTGAAGCTCGTGATTCGTCGCCATGCATCCCTCTAGATTTGATAGTCCATATTTACTTCGGACTTCAGGTTTCAAGAGTTTCAACTCTCAACTGAAACTCTCGAAGTGAATTTTCCTGAAGCCTCTGATCTGCTGATATGTATCTCCTTGCTATCAACGATAAGGATCTACTTTGACGATTTCACCTCCTCGTCCACAAACTTCCAGAGTTGTGGATCTTGCGCCACCTGTCCCTCTTGACGAAGAGTGGTCCCAAATCACTTAGTGACTTCGGAACTTTGGCAGTCCTCTCTCCTCTGTGCTTCAAGAGACTTAAAACTCATACACCTTGCCTAGATTGAATGATCTAAAACGATCCCTCTTCCTCTTGGATGGATCTTGATCGATAATTCGTGAATCCCTTAGAGATTCACCCTCCTTCAAAGATTTATCCTCTCTATCTCTTCTGAGATTTATCCCCTTGAGGATCTTGATCTCCCATGCACTCCTTGTGTTCCTAGGATCTTGACAAACTAAGATCAAAGGATTTATTTAAAAGAAATTGTTCCCGCACTCCTTGCGCTTCTCTTTTCTGGTTCTTCGACATCTAGTCTCTCTTTGACTTTGTGCACTCCTTCCACTTGGCCTAAGTTCCTACCATGCCTTCTGAACTTCTCTGAGTCAATTCAAGACTTTGTCAACGCACTCCTTGCGTACGACATGCACACCTTCCATACGAGTTCTCAGAAGAGGAATGATTGAAACTTATCCAATTCATCACAAACTCATGTGATCAACCTTAAACAATCACGCAGAAAAAAATGAACTAAAACACATACAAAATGCATAATTCATTCAATCACACATCAAAATGAACATTGTCAAAGGAATTGGAACAATTCTGTCTATTCTAGTCATTCATGAAATAAATTACACAGTATTAAAGTTCTTCACTGCCTCTTTCTTCTCCTATCTACTACTCTCTTCTACTCTTTTCCACTCTTGTTTTCCTCTCTAATACAATACAACAACAACAAAAGTTATATAAGGAGTGGCTCCTCGATCTCTTCTTCGTCCTATCTGCAACATATCCTATTAGTTTCTAGAGGTTACCTACTTTGTCCTATTACAATAACTATTAGTTATTATCAGATAAGAGCTGACATTCTCTATCTGCAACTCCTTACAATCCTACACGACTTTACAAACACACATATTTAAAAACATTGTTTCCAAAATATCTCACCAACTCATTTATTTCTAAGTTAATTGTTGATTTGAAATTATGTCATGCTGAGATATCATATCCCTACCTCCACGCTTGCATATTTGAATTTGAAGGCGATGCTCCTGCATCAATTACTCTTCATTCCAATAGAAGATTATAAATAAGATTTCAAAGAAGAAGGTGAAGTGAAGCTCAGAGTAGAATTAATCAGCACATTATAAGAACTAGGGAAAGAAAGAAAGAAAATCAAGTCACTCAAGGAAGAATTATAGAAGAAAGAAGGATCTCAAAAATCCAACTCATAAGAAATCAACTAGATAATCACAAAATTAAAAATATAGGTAGAAGACGATAGAAGGATTGAACAAACACTCAGAAATCAATTAGAATTTAAGGAGAAGATGATTGAAATTTTAGAAGAAGAAATAGTCACCTTAAGAAAAGATCTTTAGAAGAAATGCAGCAAAAAAACACCAAGATATTGGATGATATCATCAGCAGTAAAATTCCATACTATTACAAGTCTAGGCTAGGATAAAACCAGATGTACACTGAGAAAGGTTCAAGCTCCAATAAAACAAATTGGGAAGCAGAAAAAAACACCTATGCATAAATAGTCAGAGGTACTCATGAAGAAAATCACAGAGGAACTAGATCAACTAGAATATTCATAGAACATAACCAACAATAAAAAAATTCTCAAGAAGAATAAGACTTCAGAAGATAAACACCATTTATAAGATCTCCTACATTTAGGAATCAAACAATTTTTCTTGGTTTATGTTATTCTTGTAACAATTTTGGTCACAAAGTTGCAAAATGTAGAGCCTATTCCAAGAATAGAAGTAACTATGAAGGCTATTCAAACAAAAATTATCCTAGAAAGTCACATGAAGCATAAAACATAAATCACAACAATTTTGGTTCACTAAGTAATGAAATAGAGTGCTACAAGTGCAACGATTTTGGACACATGGCCAAAGATTGTAGATTGATTGTTCCTCCAAAGGAACCAAAGTAGAATATCAATAGTCATAAACAAGAACCACAAAGGATATAGAGAAGAAAGTAGGATCAATTCAACACTGAAGAATGCTCTCTTGATATATAATCACAACACAAGAAAAGTGGGTGGTATGTTGAAAACAGTTGTTCGAAGCATATGACATGTGCCAAGAATAGGTTTATAACTCTGAAGAAGGAACAAGATGGAAAAGTTTCATTTGGAAATGATAGGTCAACCAAAATAATAGGTAGAGACACAGTCAAGCTTGGGAGAAAACATGCCAAGGTATAAAATGTTATGGTTGAAGATATGAAGCAAAATGCTCTAAGTGTCAGTCAAATGTGTGATCAAGGACACAAACTTTTGTTTGAATCAGAAAAATGTGAGATCAGAAAAGAAGGATAAAAAAAATTGGTGGCTATAGCTAGAAAAACCCAAAAAACATATATGTCATGAATGAGGTAGGAAGGGGGAAATGTTTCTTAGGAAATGAAAAAAAAAATTGACTCTGGCATAGAAGGATGGGTCACATGAACTTTGATAACCTTGTAAAAATAAGTAGAAAAAAAACAATGAAAGAAATGCCAGAGATCTCAAATCCAACAAATACTCTATGTAAGCATTGTCTACAAGGAAAACAAACAAGGACCAAGTTCAAATCAAAAGAATACTCCATGACAAAACCATTGGAGATTGTACACAATGATCTATGTGGACCTACAAGAACAAATGGAGTAAATGGAAAGCATTATTTTATGCTACTAGTGGACGACTACACAAGAATGAATGCATTTTTCTTTCTCAGGAAGAAGTCAAAGGAATTCAAACACTTCAAGATATACAAACAAATGGTTTAAACTGATATGGATTTGAAAATCAAGTGTTTGATATCATATAATGGTGGAGAGATTACATCAAAGGAATTTATGGATTTCTATGATCAACATGGAATAAAAAGACAATTCTCAATAGCGAGGACATCTCAACAAAATGGAGTTGTGGAAAGAAAGAATAGAACAATAAAAGAAATGGCTATAACGATGTTGAAAGATTCAAAGTTGAGTGACATCTTTTGGACACATGTAGTACATACAACAGTTCATATTCTAAATAGAGGAATGCTCAGAAGTAATAGTGATAAAACTCCATATGAGTTATGGAAAGGAATACTAGAAAATGTGAATCATTTCAGATTATTTGGAAGCAACTCTTATATCCAAAGAGAAGATGGCATTCTTGTAAAACTTGACTACTGAGTTGACAAAGGCATACTAGTTGGGTATTCAAGCAAAAGAAAAAACATATAAATGCTTCAGTCCAAGACTCAACAAAATCATGGAAAGCATCAATGTAATGATTGACGAGACATATGTACGGAAAGACAAAGAAGGAAGAAAATATTTAGAAGAACAGGATAACGAGGAGATCTAAAATAAGAAGAAGAAGAAGAAGAAGAAGAAGAAGAAGAGAAGAGAGAAGAAGAACAAGAATATGAAGAACGAATACCTCCTAAGACACCTAGCCAATGAGTACAAAAAAATCATCCACTATAATAGATTATTGGAAATAGAGATGAAGGAGTTGAAAGATAAAGAAGAATAATTTTACCAGAACACCAACACCTAACATTGTTATCTACAGTTGAACCAAACAGTTTTGAAGAGCCCAATAAGGATGAAATCTAGATCAAGGATATGGATGAAGAATTGGATCAGACAAAGAAAAATGACACATGGGAACTGGTTTCTAGATCGAAATACTAGGATGTGTTTGGCACAAAATGGGTATTTCGGAAAAATTTGAATGAGAATGGTCAGGTAAGTATAAAGAAAGAAAGGCTAGTATGAAAAGGATATGCCCGGGTTGAGGGAATAGACCTTGAAGGAATGATTCTCCCGGTTGTTAGAATGGAAGAAATAATGTTAATATTGGCTTATACATGTTCAAAGAAGATCAAGGTATATTAGATGGACGTGATATCATCCTTCCTAAACGTGGAGTTAGAAGAAGAAGTTTACATTGAACAACAGGAAGGATTTCAACTATCAAAAAGGGAAGATTATGTTTGCAGGTTGAAGAAGGCACTATATGTTGTCAAGCAAGCCCCAAGAGCATGGCACTCAAGGTTGGATAGGTATTTACAGTAGTGAGGTTTCATGAAAGGTAATGTAGACAATAAACTCTACATAAACATAAATGAGGATAGCATATTAATAATTGAAGTTTATGTTGATGACATTATTTTTGGAAGCGATGATGACATGATGAGTTAGACATTTGGTAAAGACATGTAGAATGAGTTTGAAATGTCTTTTCTTGGTGAGTTGACTTTCTTTTTGGGACTTCAGATATACCTGTGTGATATAAGTATATTTATTTTACAGACCAAGTATATCAAAGAAATGCTAAAAATGTTTGGAATGGAAATTTGTAAGCATATAAGTAATCCTATGAAAACTAGTTGAAATTTGATCAAAGAAGATGAATCCAAGGATGTAGATAAGAGACTCTACAGATCAATGATTGACATCTTACTCTATGTGATGTCA
Organism: Picea engelmannii; assembly: GCA_009831015.1. Taxonomy (NCBI): domain Eukaryota; kingdom Viridiplantae; phylum Streptophyta; class Pinopsida; order Pinales; family Pinaceae; genus Picea; species Picea engelmannii. The sequence goes on from ML783737.1 coordinate 498,941, forward strand.
TGAAGACTGGATGCAATGAAAGTAGTTGGAAAGGCAGCAAGATTTCAATTAGCACCAAAGGAAACACATATTATGGATGTAAAGAGAATATTTATATATCTCAAAGAAACATAATATTATGAGTTATGGTATCCAAAAGGAAATGAACTATCTCTAGTTACTTATACAGATGTAGATTGGGCTGGAAGCATTACTGACAAAAGAAGTAAAAGTGGAGAAGTTTTCTATTTGGGTGAGTGTTTGGTATCCTGGTTAAGAAAGAAGCAATCATTAGTAGCTTTGTCTACAAAAAAAATATATAGTAGCAACAAAATGTTGTACTCAGGTCCTCTGGATGAAGCAAACTTTGCAGGATATACAAGTGGACTATTATGATCCCATTCTAATATTTTGTGATAACACCAGTGCTATCAATATCTCAAAGAATCTAGTGATGCATTCCAAGACGAAGCAAATTTTGATCAAGTATCACATTCTACAGGAAAAATCTACAGAGAAGAACATCAAGCTAGAGTACATTGGGACAAAGGAGTAGATTGTAGATATCTTCACCAAACCTCTTCCAACAGAGAATTTTGAGTATCTTCGATAGAAAATTGGAGTCAAGAAAATTTTAATTCTTTTAATATATATCATTGATTTACACGAGGAAGCACTAGGTAGAGAAAAAGTCAGCAGAACAATCTGAAGCTTGCAAACAGGGGGAGAAGCCCCAAGGAGAGTGTAAACATGAGGAGCATCCCCACGAGGAGTGCATATAGGGGGAGTATCCCCAAAGAAAGTTCAGAAAGTTGGAGCATCCCCAAGGAAACTTACCGTTTTCCATTGATGTCGTTTCCAGTGATAGGTGGCACACCACGTGGTTCCTTGCAGTTGAGGAGTTATGGCCTTGTGAAGTTGGAGGACCCTGAATAATGATCTAGAATCCCCTAGAAGGTCAATAGTTACAAGTCATTCATTATGGGTAAAAGAGTCACAACAATAATTTGATTAAGCGTAAAGTGGTTGCAACAAGAGAGTGTGGGTTATCCCTAAAATAAGAAAAAAGGGGTAAAATAGTTACAAGCTATCCCCTAAAGGATGTCACTTGAAAAGTATAAATAAGACTTCAAGAGATTCTTATTAACACCTATTGAGCACATTGAATATCTATGTTTTAAAGTGTTATAGGCATATACTATTCATAGATATGAAGCAGTGAGTCTGGGGCAACGAAGTTTAGTGAAGAGAGAAGTTGCACGAGCTAAAGGGACGATGTTGAGCTTACTTTTCTATGTTTTTTCCCGACGTTATACATGAGTTGCAGAGAAGGAAGAGCATGAACATCTACAATTTGTAGTGAAGGAAGAGCACAAGCATCCATAGAGATTAGGGAAGAAAAACACATATACACAAAGATATACATTATATTATATTATCTGATATATATGCATTATATTATATATAATTTTACTTTAGTTTGTATTTATAGATAACTAAAAGAATGAGATATTTTCTTAAAAAGAAATTAAAATTAATTTTGATACATAGAAGTCCATTTACACTAAACACACACAAGTTCTAGAGATGTGTTAGTAAAGTATTAATGAATGTTACTATAAAAGACTTTTTTATTATATGTATTAAGTTATAGTAGATAAATATTTTAAATTAAAAGTGATTATCATGGTAAATTAATAAATATATGTTTCAAATATTTTAATTCATAAATTATTTATTTATTACTTTAAAAATATATTGATTATTTTATTTTTTAATTTATAAATTATTTATTTATTACTTTAAAAATATATATTGATTATTTTATTTTTTATTTTTAAATAATGTTTAAATTGTTTTAGGTTAATAACTATTGTTTAAGATAAAAGTTGTAAGGTGAAAATTTAAATAGTTTTAGACAATTTTTCTGCATAAAAATTGTGTATAAAATTTTGAAATGTTCAAAAATTTTAGTGGACACTTTATCCATGCTCAAAAACAAATTAGTTTTATTTATTTTTGATGATGAGTAGAATATCCAGAAAAATTATCTAACATTATTACTAATTGTAAAATCGTAAAAATTCAAAAAACTTAATTAATTAATAAGTCCAATATTTAGAATATTTTTAGAAAAATATCTTTCAATTAAATAATCTTATTTAAAAAATAAAATAGTTGTGTGAGGGGTTTGGAGCTTTATTCTCCCAACTAAATTAACACATATCACTCTCAAACTTAAACAAACTTCCTTCTCAATATTAAAGGAACTTCCATAAAATGGCTTCTGTCATATGATGCCTTACAACAAATTTTTCTTCCTTCTCAATCTTAAACTAACTTCCATAAAATGGCTTCTGTCATATGATGACTTACAACAAATTTTGACTGCTTAGAAATATATCTCATTTTGACTGTTTGGAAATATATCTTTGATGCCTGAACAGATTTTGCCTAGTTGGAAATATATAATTCCACCACCTTCTAATTTAAAATACCAAAATACACAAAAGCATTATAGAAATCAAAACTGCCATTTAATTATATAATTAAATTAAAAACCAACCACAGATATAACTCCACCCTCCTAATTTAAAACATTTAAATTATACAAAAGCATTATAGAAATAAAAAATGTCATTTAGAAATATAATCAAATTAAAAGACTAACACATAACACACAACAGTAGTAAAATGTAAAAGCATTATAAAAATTAAAAATGCCATTTAAACATATAATCAAATTAAAAGACTAGCACATAACACACAACAATAATAAAATGTAATATAAACATTATAGATAACAAAACTGTCATTTAACAAGTACTTAAATTACCAACATTGTGCAAAAACATTATAAGAAGCTATTAGCTTTAAAAAGAATTACATGATACAGCACCAGCAAAATGCAATGTAAATTAAAACTGTCATATGATATGTAATTAAATTTAAAATGAATTACATGACACAGCAGCTGCAAAATGCAATGTAAATCAAAACTGTCATATCATATGTTTATTAAATTAAATTAAAAATCAGTCAAGTGAGTGTAGTTTGAATGGTTGCCAGGAATTATTGTTATTCTCGTAATGTAAATCAAAACTATCATATCATATATTAATTAAATTAAATTAAAAATCAGTCAAGTAAATGTAGTTTGAGTGATTGACAGAAATAATTGTTATTCTCTACATCCTAGTTCAATTCTCATAATGAGATGAATAAAACTCTTAATGAATTGTTGTAATGACTTAAAACCTATATTAAAAAATTGATTAATAACCATGACTGTATTATCTAACATTAGAATTAATAAACATAACATAAAAACCGTGACTCTATTATCTAACACAGTTAAAAGTTCCATTTTCACTCGGTGTTCCTGCATCGTTCTATTTTTATGTATAAATTGTAATACCATGAACGTGAGTATATTGTCAAATTTCAGTCGATGCTCCTGCATCGTTCTGTTTCTATATACACCTGAATAAACTCAAATAAATTATAATACCAATAACACGAGTACAGTGCCAAAAGACACTATTTGGTTTTTAATCTGACTCAATCTCACTCATTCACTTAAATTCTTCTATCACTGAAGAAATTGGTTTAGAAGGACATGCAACCTATTTCGCCTTGGATATTCCTCTCATGCAATGCTTTTGCTGTCTTGTTTATAAGGTGCGCTGTTGGAAATTTCTTCCCCTATGTAGACAGGTTATTTTTCTCTCAGTGGCACTAAAAATGGGCCATTTCTGTACACAGCGTTTGCTTACCTGGTGTTGAAGATTTTCAGGCTGGACTCTTTAACGTGTACCCCAGTCAAGCATTTCCTGGTATGGCCGAAAAGACATCTGGTTCTGTACCCTCAACTGTTCATAGAATTTAGCTATGAATTCCTCGGCTTGCCTGTCGACCTGACACTCATTATTTTCTTCACCAGATGAGCTTATTGTCCTTCGAGACAGAGGAGACAACAACGGGCTCATTTTCTCAAGGGTAGGCAGATCACTATGGTCAAGGAAATCCTTGCTGAAGCATTCATTGCCGTCGTCCAAATGGGGAAGAGCAAAAGCATTGAAGTCTTCTTTGTCATCTTCAACTGGATGCGGACGAATACATGGAAAGTGGGGAAAGTGGTGATGTTTTCTCTTGGCTATCTGTAAGCGAACTGGATTGGCAGGACTGTTGCTGCAGGAGAATTCATATTCTTGGAGCCCAAAGCCCCCATTGCTGTTGCCTCTGGAATGATGGAACACTAGCTTCATCAGACTTCTTCCATATACTTTTCCTCTCTCCATCATCAAATGCATGTCCATGAGCATCTTGTGTTTGGAGATGAGACCTTTTCTCATCATAAAGTAAGCGATCCGTAAAACGTTGCAAAGACGCTTTGCTGAAACGTGATTTACGCCACTATGGATCTCCATTTTGTTTTTACTTTTCTGGTCAAAGCACACAAGATACACTAATTAAATGAATCTCATCGATGCTAATCACAAACAAAAGTATCAAAGATATAGATCCTGGGAGGAAAGAATCCGAAGAAATCTGTTGTGGACTGGCTTGCAATCTCTGGCTTGAACATAAATGTAGTATTTTAGTAAACTTTCCATAATTTTTTACATTGAGATCCATTTTTTGCATTCTTTAGCTTCTTCGAAATATCTTGAAGCTAAAAAATGTTTATGTTATGATTTTAATGCTTTTGCATAGAAATTTTGTTATTTCAAAATATAGAAAATGGATATGAAGGCCATTATTGATACTCAAATAACGCATACATCCTCTAAATGGACTATTTGGCTTCCAATAGTAATATGGATGTTCTTAGTAGGTTTTTCATGTGAGGGATGGGTTTTGGAGACTTAGCGACTGCAAGAGGAGGAAAACAAGGGGATTAGGCTGCAACTGGTGCTTTTAGGCTAATGGGACATAAACAAGGCCTCAAATCGTCACATCGACCCTTTAAAGAGAATTCGATTTGTAAACTACCATGGATATTCCATTGGATAGTTCATCACAACAAATATAATAAAATACTGCAATTTTTGTCGTGAAGGTTAATTTCCTTTAGACCTAAATTTTTTTAATTACAGGTTTTTTTCTTAAAATGTATGAAATAGCTTAAATGTGAAAAATAAAAAACATAAATAAACCCTCACACATCATTGACAAATAAACACAAGATATAAGGTGAGAAGCATAATATGAGAGAAAACCTAACTAGAAGGTGAGGTCGCTCTACTCTCTTTTCTTCAAATCCAAGTACAAAGAAAGATGCACTCTATCTGGAGTTGTCTTTGAAGTTGTGGCTTGTATGGATGCTACATAATCTCTACTCATCTATTATGTTGCCAAAATACCACCCCTAGGTTCTTTTCTCAACTATGGAACAAATACAATGCTAAAGAATGGAAACCCTTTTCCCCCTGGAAGCTTGACATTTAACATTGTCCAATAGCCATCTAGGGGTAGGGTTTTGACTTCCTCAACCTTTAATTGTAATAATATTTTGGAACTTCTAGAGTAATGGAGGTTGACGTGACATCCATTAGTACCATGATGGTCAACATGGTAGGTGAACTTGCAGGAGGCATAAAATTTTCATATGAGATCCTATTTGATGCAATGTTTACACCGTTGGAAAGGTCTCAATGCATGTAATAACATCAAGGGATCTAAGATAAATCCAATAAATTTTTGACCCCAAAAGTGTTGTTTGATGCCTCAAAATGGTTATGAAAGTTTTCAAACCTTAGATTTTAAAACTAGGACCTACCATTAAAATGACCCTGTAAGTTGATTCCTCCATTTTCTTCCACTCTGGAAGAATCAAGATAGATGAAAAATAGTATAATAATCCAAACCAGACCATACCTCCCCATTTAGGGAGGATTTTTATCCTCAATGAGGCAAGTAAATTATTCATCTACCTTCTCCCTCGAGTACCACTTTTCTTTTCCTAAAAATTGTCCTTTCAAACAAATTTTCCAAAGGTCATGGTACCCTAGTCCTGTAGTTTTGGATCACTTCTTCCTGAGCATCTGGTGCTAAGTCATCTATGGAAGGTAATACCTTCTCCTCTTCTTGATCCAACATGGAAGGCTTGTAGAGTTTGACATTCTCCACATTTACCACTAAGTAAATGCACATGTATGGGGGTAGGTAGTATGTAGGTGCTATCTCCCACCTTCTACAATATCTTGAAAGGTCCATACCATAGTGTGTTAATATTCTTACCAGGACCCTGTAGTCTTTCATTTTTCATCTGTAACCAAACTCTATCTCTTGCTAGGATATTTAGACACTTAAGAGTTATTTAAGATCAAATTTGTCTAATGTGTCATTAGGTTAAAGTGTGTTTGTTAGTGTGTTCATTTAGTATGAATTAATATGCATTTTTATTTATGTAATCCAACGGTCATGATATTGTTATAAAAATATAATGATTTGATGACTTATTTTCTCATCTATCTTAACGACTACATTGATTTGTGGCTTAATACCTGACTGGTCCATGATCTCTATTCAAAGAGCATTGAGGTTCATTTTCCAATGATCGATTGTGAGAAAATCTCTTGTAATGTTTTTCTTTTTCATTAATAAATTGTCTCAAGTGGGCACATTGGTTGGGCCCATGTATGTTTCCCCACATTGGGGTTTTACCACATAAAAACATTGGTGTGTTGATATTTTATTTGGTTGTGTGAGTGGTTTCTGAAGCTATTCATCCTTTGTTGGAATACCATGTGTTGTCGAACATGGTACTAGACACTGTTTGAAGACCCGCTTCGGTTGTATATCGAGATATTGAATTCGTGTTGCCACATTTCTAGTTTATTATATTTTCATACACTTATGGGCTGAGAGGAATATTCCATTGCATCTTGAGTGTTTCTTTAAGCTATAAACACTTTTTTTTCACTGGAAGAGGTTTTCATTTTCCCAAGGTATGACCATTTCAGTCAGATCTAGAGGTATAAAACCTAAATTTTCCCTTTTTAATTTTTTTACAGAAATAGTATTTTGGTTTTGTGTTTTTATTTCCAGATTCCTACTCTTTCTCATCTACATATACTCATTTTCCTGTGTTTTGTGCGATCTCCACAAATCATAAATTGAGAGGAATATGTTTTTTTGTCTGCATATGCTCTATTCCATGCACTCCATGTGACCTCGAGAAAATCAGAAATAGAGAGGAAACTTGCATTTTCTAGGTAAACTAACTGAGATATAACCCCATTATTGTTGTCGAGAAGTGATTTTGTTTTCCTGTGTGAACACATGAAGATAATAATTTTTTTAAGCATAGACCTTCAGATGGAGCTCCAACAACAACAATCACAACAACACCAAGTCAATCCTCCTCCTTTATAATTATAATGTGTTTTTCACTAGTTCACTTGGTTGAAAGTTTCTTTATTTAGTAAGAGGTCTTGAGTTCAAGTCTCTTTTTTGTTACTTTTTGAAAAAGTTCATGCATTCATTAAAAGTGAATTTCACTTAAACTATAAAAGTGAATCACTATAAGTAGATTTAATATTACTTTTTAGTTACTTTTCATACACCTTTAATTTACAAAGTAACTTCATTGTAAAAGTGATTCACACTTATTTTATAAAAGTGGATCACTCCATAAAAATTTATTTTTAAAAGAGAGGTTATAAGAAGGTTAGTGGAGGGGCATGACCACATGGACCAACTTCTACTTGCCACATGGCTCTTTGATTACCATTTATGAATTATTTGAAAAATCCATAACTTTCACGCCTAAAGTCTGTTTTTAGTGGTGTATTTTTCAAACAACATATTTTTTCGAGAAATTTCCATCCTTACCACCAGTTTTATCGTTTAAATCCATATTCTATGTCCATTTTAATATCAATTCTCCCAATGATGTTTTTATTACCAATACCAACTAATTCTCATGGAAATCCCATATGGAGTATGTACTAAGAAGTAACTTAGGGGTGAAATCATGAAGGTGGGTTACACTTTTGCTTGTTTTATGACAAAAAAAACTGTATTTTCACAAGTTATTCAACTTCCGACATATAAAAGTATTTTTTTTATTTAGAATTTCACTTTACAGTTAAAACAAAACTTGTGAAG
>ML783737.1:526173-567002 GCA_009831015.1 Picea engelmannii
CAGAATTGCAATAAAGACTCTAAGATACATGGGAAGATAAAGTATAAAGACAAGCTGGAAGAATGAGAAGGAACAAGAAATAAGCAGCATTTAATTGAAGTAGGGCAGGGGAAGAACGGAGTTGAATGATCACAAAACGAAACCGGAAAAAGCAGATATGACAGTTAGATTGATGTACCACAGGATCAATAAGCAACTTTATCAAATAGAATTTCCTTACAAAATAAATGTGAAAAAGACATTATAGAGAAGTTACAAAGCTCAGAGACATAAGAAAAAAAGGAATAAAATGAGACACGAATTGCAATGATGATAAACTTTTTGTTTGAAGCAATGTCTTCAAGTTACCTTTGTTCATCTTGGACCGTAAAATCTTTCAATCCAATTGACAACATGACTAATATGGTGTTCAAAGATTTATATTGATTTCTTTAGGGTTCCTAACAACAAGTAAAGATGAAACTCTTGCTATCTCCATATGGTAAGTGACACGCTGACTAGCTACAACATTAAATCTCTCTTTGTTGTACCTTGTGGGGTCCGGGTAGTTTGAATTAAAAAGGCACCCTAGCATTTACATCAATGTCCTATAGTAGATATCTCAACACAAAAGCACTGCTTACAGTTTCTGGACAGTAATTCATGGGTAGTATTTATCTTCTAGCTTGCATTCATGGGCAGTATTTCTGGACAGTAATTCATGGGCAGTATTTCTAGACAGTAATTCATGGGCAGTATATCTCGAATTTAAAAATAGATGATGTTCAACTTACTATGCGCGCGTAAATCTAAAATTGGAATTTACAAATACATGTTGTTCTACTTACTATGCGCGCGTAAATCTAAAATTGTAAACTTATATTTACTATGCGCGTGTAAATTTAAAAATAGATGTTGTTGAACTTACCTGCGCGCTCGCAACGATGACAAATAGATGCGACACTGCTACCCATGGCAACCCTGCTCCGCTCCGACCCACGGTGACACTGCTCGGCTCCTACACACAGCGACACACGGCGAGACTGCTACCCACGGCTCCGCTCCGACCCACGGCGACACTGCTACCCACAGTGACCCCGCTCGGCTCCTACACACGGCGACACACGGCGAGACTGCTACACACGGCGAGACTTCTACCCACGGCTCGGCTCCGACCAAGAGATACTACTTCCCAAATTTGCCAAAAGACTTGAAGTCCCGATGTGTCTGTAATATATAAACACTTTTTCGGCCGAAAAATAGTTCGGCCGAACAATCTTTCGGCCGAACTTTCTTTCAGCCGAAAGATTGTTCGGCCGAAACATTATTGCCGGAAAAAAAATATCCGTCCGACAAAATTTGTACACGCAAATCGAGGGGGATGTTATTGCACCGTTCGATTTGACGTTTATTTTTTCAGCCGAAAAATAGTTCGGCCGAAAATAATATCTTTCGGCCGAAAGATATTATAAGTTCGGCCGAAAAAATGTTTTTCGAAATTTTGGAGACCCGATTGTCACGAAAGTGTAACCCACCTTCATGATTTCACCCAAAGGATTGTACTAGCTTACCTTGGGAAAAGAACAAGAACCCAAAAATGTTGAAAAAAATCCAAATGGGATAGTAAGAATGACTAAGTACATGGACTAATCGAAATGTCCATCTCTCTTGATTTAAGGTTTCACCTTCAAGAAATTGATGACTCTGATGAAGCTTGGGAAAATATTCAAGCCATTTTTGGTAAACACAATATTATTTGAGCCTACCAGATTCAAAATCAGTTAATAACTTTAAGTCCCAATGATTTTCCTTCCATTGAATATTATTTATCTAAGTTTAAAACACTTAGAATTTTATGTAAAGACTGTAAAATAGATGTGAAGGATGACCGATCCATTTATTTAATTTTGGATAATTTTGGTAGTGCATATTCTATCTTTTCATCTACATTTTGTGCCATCAGAGAAGCTTTAGGGAGTGATTACCAAACTCCCAAACCTGATTCCTTTTTTTATTCTCTTATTTGAGAGGAAGATAAACTTATGTAGCTTGGATTGATCAACACTGTAGGAACTTCCAAAAAATCCTTAGTGTCTCAATATAAAGATAAATCCAAGAATACAAAGAAGCAACATCCTCACCACAAAACCAAGAAAAAGAAGGGTCACAAAGAATCTCATCCAACTTCTACTCCTAATTCTGAAAAAGGAACAAAATCCAAAAGTAAGAAGACTGACATAAATTGCAACTTTTTTGGGCAAGATGGTCATGTGGAGTTTAAATTTTTTAAAAGGATAGAAGCCTTATAAAAAAGGATGAAGAATCATAACATCCGTATTGATTCTTCTTATTATAACTCTTCTTCTCATGGAAATGCACTTTCTTCTTTTGGTTTATCCTTCAATGAAACTTCTACTTCTTCCTCTAATGAGTGGCTTATTGATTCTAGAGAATCTTATCATATGGCTAATGATTAAGTAATTTTTCCCACTCTAAATTAATGTACCACCAAACAAATATTTTTAGGTGACAATAGATCTCTCAGTGTTGTATGGTCTGGAACAATTCAAGAAGATAATGGCCATTTCAATGACGTATTATGTGTTCCAAGTCTTTTCTGCAACCTTCTATTAGTGCATTTGATCACTTATTCATGTGAAGGAAAAACCATAGACTTTTCACCTCACCAAGTTGTAATCAAGGATTTAAGAGATCCTAAGAATGTCCGAGAAATTGGAATTGTTGATGATATTATCAAGTTGTACAAGTTTGACAAATTTGGGTCATCATCTTTTCCATTAGTTTTTGTTACGCATAGCGATGACTTGAGAAAAATTTGGTATGAGAGGTTTGGTAATATAAACTATCTCTTGTTTCAAAAACTATGTAATCAGCATATGGTGACTATTATTCCTTTCATTTATTGCAGAGAAGGTGTTGTGCCGATTGTGTTCTCAACAAACATCAATGGGAAAATTTTGAAAAACATGCCTCTCGGCATGCCTCGACCCCTTTGCATCTGTTCATAGTGATTTTTGTGGTATGTTTTCTTCTCCTTATTTCTTTGGGTGCAAGTATTTCTTAAATTTCATTGATTAATTCTCCAGATGCACTTGGGTTCATTTCCTAATACTAAAGAGTGAATCTTTTGAATTGTTTTTGTCCTACAAGGACCTTGTAGAAAAAGAATATGGACATCAACTTCAAATGTTAAGAACAAATAATGGAGGTAAATATGTGAAAAACAAATGTACAAGCTACTACATTGCATAGGGAATTCAAATGCAACATATTGTCCCATATAAACTGCAACAATATGGTGCTATTGAGAAAAAGAATCACACATTAAAATGAATGGCTAATTGTATGATCCAATCTAAGGGATTAAGTCTTAATTATTGGGTGGAATCCATCAACTATGCTATTTAAGGATTTAAAAAGTACAACACCAGAAGAAGCATGTACTAAAATTAATCTAGATGTAAACCACTTCTTTGTATTTGGTAGTGTAGCATGGCTCACATTCCTGATAAGAAAAGGAAAGTATTGCAACCTAAAAGTGAGAAGTCCATTTTTGTTGGATATTTTGAAGATGTCAAAGGTTATTGACGTCTTCAAAGTTGTTGGTGCAATTATATGTTTAATATATTGGAATCATTAATACATCAATCTGGTTTCATAATCAATAGAGTTGATGAACTATATGTGTTGATAATAGATAAGTTTCTATGTTTGATGAGTATAGACTAAATAAGAAACACTCCAAAACAATACTCTGTTTCACAATCTTCAAATAATATTCTTCAAACAGTTTAAAAAATAGAAATAAAAACTCATAAACAAAATATCAACAAGCATGTGATTTAAAGGCTCTTGCTCAGGTAATGAATCTATTCATTTACAGGCTCATGAAAGGAAAATATGAACTTTGACTTTGTTTCTTGTAGCAACTAATTTAACAACAATCTGTAATTAACTCTCTGCACATTCTTAAAAGGAAGATCATTCATAACCTAATCATTCCTAGAAGAAATACTAGGTGTAGTAAGATACTCCATTATAGGTTCATGTAGGGTGAGAAATGGAGATATTAGTTGTTCATGTATTTGCAAAATAGGATTTTTTTTTTAAGCATTCAATCTAACAAATTATTTTCCACACACACACACACAAGAATAACAAATATTTACTCAGAAATCTATATTTCACTTAGCATTTATCACTCACTCAAAATTACCACAAATCTATATTGTGTTTTGTCAAATGATTTACTGAAACACAACAGAAATAAAATAAGATACTACGATCAAAACACATAATGTTTTTATTCACACAAAAACCAGAATTATATTCACACAGATAAATACAAGGAAGCTTACCTTGGTTGGGTTGGTGTGCCCTTTCTGTACCAACAAGGTAGCTTTAAAAGAAACTTAAAGAATGAAGAATGTGATCACACAAATAAATTCCATAAACTGTAATTCATATCATTACTTCAGTAACAGGTGTACAATCAACAATTTTTTCAGCAATCAATTTTATAGCATAACGATGCTTAATTATATCTGTGTATATATATCATCTACAAGGCCCTCTCTTTCAAAGAGAAACAATCATTACAACCAATAACTGGAGATAACCTCAAATCATTGTTAAATATTACAATTGGTTGATATAACATTTTTCATGGAAACAAATTCATCCTCATGAAACGAAGTGCATGAGGATGAAGTGTATCGTTGTCTTCAAAAAACAAATGATGCTATAGATAACAAATTCTTTGGACCCATCTAAATCAAATTCGTTTAAACATCCAAGACTATAGATGTGGAGCTAGTACTGGATGTGCATAGATGGAACATGAAGATTGGTACCGGACGCAGACAGTCGAATACATTGCTACCAAACTATCACAAAAATAGGTACTGGACAAGTTGAGTACCAGATGCACGCAGACAGGTACCGGATGAGGATGAGCTATGTCATAAGGTATGCTTGGATTAATCAAGGTAATTAGAGAGAATTTAACATCAATCATTTAATTCCAAATATTAATAAATCACATAAATCATGATTTAAACATAGGTTACGTCATGTATACACAACAATGGCTAAAAGACATGTGTTTGAAGAAAATAGGAAAATGGTGCATATATCTGAGGTAAATTTAGTCAATATAGAGGAAACGATAAGGTAATTGGAGGCATAAAAAAGGATACCCAACATTCCCCCATGCCCAATTCATTTCACGTCCTCATGCAAAAATTTCCAAACTGGATGTCAAAATTGCAAAAATGGTGTTGTTCTTCCATCATGACTTAACATTAATTGCCTGGATTGAAGATATTAAAACTTGAAGCCTCATCCTTAAGTTCCCTCTTAATAAATCTTGTGTACTGTATCAGGCATAGAACCATATTGAGCTTGGCAGAGACCCCATCATGCTTATCCTGTAACCTTCAATTATGCTCCTTCAACTGTGCATTTTCTTTCTTAATGTATCTGTCCAAAAATTTATGCTCCTCCACTTCTTGCTTCAATTCTTCCTTTTGTTTTGTAATCCTTTCAAATTTTAGTACCAACTGATGTTTAGTCAAAGAACTGATAGGTTCAAGTGTTGATTTCTCATTTACCTCCTCCCTGGCTTCAATTTACTTCCTTAAATCCTTTAGAGTCTCCATTACTAACTCCTTAGTTTCACTAATAGTTGCTACATGCATATCTTCTTTATCTGGTGAAGTCAGAATGCCAACTGGATCCTTTGGAAAGGAAGGAACATGAGTAATTTTCACCTATTTATCCTTTCTCCGAGTAGTTTTGCGTGCTATACATGATGCTTCATTGGGTTCACTAACAGGAATGGAAATTTTCTAATTAATTAAATACTATGTTCTAAAATTTAATAATTAATTAAATACTCTGTTCTAACAAGGTCTAACATTTTTATTATATTTTTCTAGGCCATCTATATTTTTATTGACTCACAAATTAACTACGCAACATGCCCTTCAAGACACACCTCCATTCTCCTAGGGTTCCACTCACCTTTGACTAGTTTGGAAGATTTTCTGACACTTGGAGTCAACACTCGACTCAGTGAACCTTATGAGAGACTAAGGGATCTCTAAGGAATAGATATTCTTCTTTATTCCATGCCCTTTAGAATTCTTGATCAACTATCTCATTCTGATCTCACATTATCGTGGACCTCTCGAACTAGGTAATAGTTAAGTTTTAAGCTATAGTTTAGTTTACGGCGGGAATGCTAGTAGGATATGACAGGGAAGCTACCACACCTCTCCCTCATCTTTCTGGTTTTTTGTGCATGACCCATTTACTGTTTATTTGATTCGAATTAGCAAGCGTCATCGAGACTGCATCCACTGACAAGAACAATGTAAATAATCCATATACATAGCATCCATATTGAAGTCATCATATATACATGTAAATCAATACTCAAAACTCAAACCAAATACAAGTACATTCCCTGACTCAATCTAGAGTCCAAGGAAGTTTGTTGATGCCATCAACATCATCAACCTATCATGTATCCTTCACACTCAGGGAAACTCATCAATAATACATTTGATAGATATATGCATCTAGAATTTAACATATAATCACAATGACATCATAATATATCTCATAAGCAAGGCATAATCATAATGTATCATAACCAAATCACTTGCTCTCAAGTTTCCTCAAAGAATAAGTTATTATAAATGTCCTCAGTGGAACTGGATATTACAACACAAAGCTATAGAATACAAATTTTATACTAAGAACAAAATAAACTATGAAGGTCACCCTAGAATTAATCATCTTAGAAATTCTCATGAAGCATACAACAAAAGATATAACAGTTTTGGCTCATTGAACGTTGAAGTAGAATGTTATAAATGAAAAATTTTGGACACATGGAAAAATATTGCAGATTGATAGTTCCTACAAAGGAACCAAAGAAGGAATTCAACAATCATCAAAAGGGACCATCATAATTTGGATAAGGAAGAAGGATAAAATAAATGTTGAAGAATGATCCCTTGCACTACAGGAAGAAATCAAAAGAAGTGATTGGTACATTGACACTGGTTGTTCAAAACATATGATAGGTGATAAGAACATATTTATATCTATGAAGAAAGAAAGAGATGGATAATTTTCATTTGGTAATGACAACTCAACCAAAATGGTGGGGAAAGGAACAATCAAGCTTAGAAGTAAGGATGCCAAGGTAGAAAATTCCCTACTTGCTGAAATTATGAAGAATAATTTGTTGAGTGTAAGTCAAATGTGTGATCAAGGACTATGTGTATATTTGACTCAGAGAAGTGTGAGATCAGAAAAGAAGGATGAGTGAAATTGGTGGCTACAACAGTAAGGACTCCAAACAACATATACATATTAAATGATATTGGAAAGGAAATATGATGCTTGGGAAAGGAAAATGAAAGTTGGATTTGGCACAGAAGAATGGGACACATGAGATTTGAAAATATGGTCAAAATTAAAAAAAAAAAGGAAGAAGTTGGAGAAATTCCTGAAATCTCAAAACTGGCCAGTACTATGTGCAAGCATTGTCTACATGTAAAACAAACAAAAACAAAATTCAGATCAAAGGAATAATCTACAACAAAGCCATTGGAAATTGTGCACACTGATTTATGTGGACCAATGAGAACAAAATGAGTAAATGGTGAACATTACTTCATGCTACTTATTGATCACTATACAAGAATGAATGCAGTATATTTTGTCAAAAAAAATCAGAGGCATTCGGAAATTTCAAAATATTCAAGGAGATTGTTGAAAATGAAATTGATTCAAGAATTAAGTTCTTAAGAACAAACAATGGAGGTGAATTAACATCAAAATAATTCATAGAATTATGTAAAGAGCATGGAATAGAAAGGTAGTTATCAACATCTAGGACACCTCAACAAAATGGAGTCCTTGAAATGAAGAAAATAACAGTGACATAGATGGCCAGAACTATGTTGAAGGATTGAAAGTTGAGTAATATGATTTGTGTGCAGGAAGTACACACAACCGTTCATATATTAAACAAATAAATTATTAGAAGTAATTGTTGGATTATTGAGAGGGGGGGTGAATCAATAATAGATTAATTGAATCCTTGTTAACCATAAAATGTAAGTGTTATATCAATGTAGAATTATCATCCAATAGTTGCAGAGTAAATAAAGAATGAACAAATGATCAATCATACACATACAAAGTACACTAGTGTTTTTACTTGGAAAACCAAACTGGGAGAAACCCACATAATTATTTTTCTTATATGTCTTTAAGAATTACATTCATTGGAAGCACCAACTTCCTTTATTTTTTAGTTGCAACTGGAAGGAGACTCCAACCCCCTATTTTCTCAAGATACAACCTGAGGGAAGTTCCAACTCCCCAATTCTTTGGCTACAATCATAAGGAGGCTACAACACCCTATGTTCTCCAACTACAAGTGGAAGGTGGCTACAACCAACTATGTTTTCCCCGTCCAACTTCCCTGTCATAGAAGTAGAATGATGGAACCAATTTCACACTATAACTGTGAGATATATTGTTGTAAACATGTACCAATCAACCTGCAACAAAAAACCTGTAACAACTTGTACCAAACAACCTGTAATCAAGTTACGCAAATGATTTTGGAGATCAAGCTCGGATTGGAAGTAGCGAGGATAAACTTTGAAACCTGGTGCATCACACCTTTTCTCCTTCTCTCTCTTTTTGATTAGTTAAACCAAATTCAAAGGGATGTTAGTGTCCACTTGTGTTTTTTTGTCTTGGTATTAGGGGTATGTACTCTAAGGGAAAATTCACCTATCTGTAAGGGAATTATTCTGTAACACCACTTAATTACTAGAATATCACCTTCTAACCTAAGTGTTTTCATATGGATTTCCCACCAGTTTAACGAATGTCCCTCTAACTTCAGTATGGAAAATGATATCTTTTGTTTGTCATATATATGGTGAATGAGGAAATAAACTTCTATTTGTTGCAACCAATGATTCAATTTTAGTGCATCGATCTCACCTTGTTATGGATTTATGCCCACTTTTACATCCATCTTGAGTAAACAGTATGGATGGTTTATGGCATTGAAACTAGAATGATATTTTTCGGGTTCTTTCCATGACTCCTTTTTTGGGTCTTCATTATCCCCTAATTTTTCATTTGATGTGATCTCTAAGTTCGGAAATTTCAAAATATTCAAGGAGATGGTTGAAAATGAAATTGATTCGAGAATTAAGTTCTTAAGATCAATCAATGGAGGTGAATAAACATCAAAATAATTCATTTAATTATGTAAAGAGCATGGAATAGAAAGGCAATTATCAACATCTAGGACACCTCAACAAAATGGAGTCATTGAAATGAAGAAAATAACAGTAACATAGATGGCCAGAACCATGTTGAAGGATTGAAAGTTGAGTAATATGATTTGTGTGCAGGAAGTACACACAACCGTTCATATATTAAACAAATAAATTATTAGAAGTAATTGTTGGATTATTGAGAGGGGGGGTGAATCAATAATAGATAAATTGAATCCTTTTTAACCATAAAATGTAAGTGTTATATCAATGTAGCATTATCATCCAATAGTTGCAGAGTAAATAAAGAATGAACAAATGAGCAATCATACACATACACAGTACACTAGTGTTTTTACTTGGAAAACCAAACTGGGAGAAACCCACATAATTATTTTTCTTATATGTCTTTAAGAATTACATTCATTGGAAGCACCAACTTCCTTTATTTTCTAGTTGCAACTGGAAGGAGACTCCAACCCCCTATTTTCTCAAGATACAACCTGAGGGAAGCTCCAACTCCCCAATTCTTTGGCTACAATGAGAAGGAGGCTACAACACCCTATGTTCTCCAACTAAAATTGGAAGGTGGCTACAACCAACTATGTTTTCCCCGTCCAACTTCCCTGTCATAGAAGTAGAATGATGGAACCAATTTCACACTATAACTATGAGATATATTGTTGTAAACATGTACCAATCAACCTGCAACAAAAAACCTGTAACAACTTGTACCAGACAACCTGTAATCAAGTTACGCTAATGATTTTGGAGATCAAGCTCGGATTGGAAGTAACGAGGATAAACTTCGAAACCTGGTGCATCACACCTTTTCTCCTTCTCTCTCTTTTTGATTAGTTAAACCAAATTCAAAGGGATGTTAGTGTCCACTTGTGTTTTTTTGTCTTGGTATTAGGGGTATGTACTCTAAGGGAAAATTCACCTATTTGTAAGGGAATTATTCTGTAACACCACTTAGTTACTAGAATATCACCTTCTAACCTAAGTGTTTTCATATGGATTTCCCACTAGGTTAAAGAATGTCCCTCTAACTTCAATATGGAAAATGATATCTTTTGTTTTTCATCTATATGGTGAATGAGGAAATAAACTTCTATTTGTTTCAACCAATGATTCAATTTTAGTGCATCGATCTCACCTTGTTATGGATTTATGCCCACTTTTACATCCATCTTGAGTAAACAATATGGATGGTTTATGGCATTGAAACTAGAATGATATTTCTCGATTTCTTTCCATGACTCCTTTTTTGGGTCTTCATTATCTCCTAATTTTTCATTTGATGTGATCTCTAAGTTCGATCCTCCAACTTCTCCGAATGGTATGAGATTTCTTTCCATAGCCACCATGAGGAGGGAAATATTGTGAGATATTTTAGCAATTTTCTCTTCTAACCTCACAAAAATATCCTTTGTTGTATCTCGAGGGTTGTTGTCAACATAATCGTTAGCCATGGCTAGGGATCTACAACTTTCTTCTTAAAATGATTCCTATATCCCTACAATTTCCCACAAATTCCCCAAGAAAACCTTGCTCTAATACTAGTATTATCTGGAAACTACCATTTATATTCCACTAGATAGTTCCTCACAAAAAATCTAATAAAATAGTGAAATATTTATTGTAAATGTTAATTACCTTTAGATCTCATATTATTAAATACCAGTTTTCTTCTTAAAACTTTATGTAATAGATGAAAGGAAAAATATATAGAACAAAATTAATACATACACCATTGTTATCGGGCTAATTTTTAAGTGCGAACACAAATCAATCCCCCTCGCTTCACTACGAAACTAGAACAAAACAAGACAATACACTACTCTTTCCTTAGATTTCAATTATCAAATGAGAAATGGATCTAGAACATACCTTTTAAATATCGAAGATCCGACTTCCTCAATGCAATCCAAGCTCTGTTGTAAGGCTTATGGAGAAATATCTGCAAAGGACTAGAAGCCAATGAAGACAAGAATAACATAGCCCACTTGATATGAAACTATGTATGTGATCAAGGAATCATACAATATGGACAAATAAGATTCATATAGGAAAGAAAAGTGCATCTGTATTAAATAATAGGAAGAGAGATTACAACCAAAGCCTTGATTTCATAAGGTCCCTTCCAACTCTCCCTTGCTTCCCACACACTTCTGATCCATGGATTCTGTGACTATAGATATGAGAGTGACTCACAATCTATATTGACAAAGTAAAGCTCAAAGGAACTCTAACCAAGCTAACAATATTAAGCCAAATTTCCAATCTAACTTTCTCCATGAGAGCTCCTCTCCTTTTATAAGATGAAGAGGATAAGGTGACAAGGTTAGGATGATCCCACTAAATCATGAAAGTGAGTAAGATCCAAACCGATCGGAGGCCACCTCACCATAGAAGCTTCTCCTTCTAGAAGCATAGAGAAGATGTTCATTTTTCCCACGTACGAAAATCATCGCACCCTTAGAAATGAGAAGAGTCTTACAACATTGCAAGATAGGTTTAGTACATCATGCGATGATCTGGGATCATCGCACCCCTAGAACTGGACAGGGTGCGATGATCCTCCTTACTAGGGTTTTTACAAAGGAAAATATGATTTAATCTCTCAGGTAAAGTTCTTTTTCCTTCTTTCCTCAGAAATTCAGGCCACTGATCCCTCTGAAGACAACATATAGGTTTACATCATTAACAATCATAGAGATGATGGAAATAATGTGTAATAACCATCCATAAATAAACACAATATATGACCTAGGAAACCCAATACTGGAGAAAACTCAACTAGAAGGTGAGGTCGCTCTGCTCTCTTTTCTTAAAATGAAAGTTCAAATAAAGAGGCACTCTCTATGGAATTTCCTTTGATATTGTGGCATGTATGGATTTCTAAATAATCTATCCTCCTCTGTTATGTTAATATAATACCACTCATATGTTTTTGTCATCTATGGAATAAGATACAATGAAAAATAATGGAACCCCTTCTCCTCATAGTAGCCCGATATTTAACATATCGTGATAGCCATCTAGAGCTAGCACTTTGAATTATTCAACCCTCAATTAGTGATCAAGATTGGACCTTCTAGAATGTTATTAGAAAATCCACTACATGGCTAGCCCCACATGTTTAAGTAATGGAAGATGACGTGACATCCACTCGCACCATGGTGATCAATATGGTTGATCAACTTAAAGGAGGCATAAAATTCACATACAAACTTTGACTGAGGTGATTATTGCACCATTGGAAAGGTAAAAATGGATCCAGAATATTTAAGATAGGTTTTTGAAACCAAAATTTCAAATTGGAAGAAACCATTAAAATGGCTCCGCAAGTTCAATCCTCCAATTTTTTTCACCCATAAAGCATCGAGATAAATGAAAAATAATATAATGATCCAATTCATATCAACTGGAGGCCTTATCTTTAACCATGTGCTCACCCTCAGTCTTGTTGATTTGTAACCATATAGGGTCTTTTTCCTCTACATCATCATTGTCAATATTTCAAGTGTATATGACTTATTTCATTTTTTCCATTGGATTGTGGTAGGAATATATGAATTTCAACATGGTGTCTTTAGGATTCCAATGGAAGATGAAATTGTTAATTGTTAAGAGTGCCTCGCTCTGCACTGGGATTTTTGTGGTGAAATTGAACGTCACAAAAAAAATCTTGTTTACATTTCCCCAATCCCCCTTTTGTTTTCTTGTTTCCGCCTGGTTGTAAAACATTATAGGAACCATATCCATTGGATGGAAAATCCTATGGACCAAATGTCTACTAGGAATATGCGTTGTCCATTTCCTTTCACAGAAACAAATATGTTCTTGAGGATATTTGGTACCCTTTTAATGGTTTAGTAATTCAAAGTCCATTGTGGGATAGAACCTGAATTTATATATTCTACCACATGTGCCCATTCATATACATTTGTGTGGTGTGTCACCCATTAATGTGTAGGTGTTCCTTTAACTATTACATCCATGGATTGTATCCTTTATGTCTCTGAGACCAACTCTTCCATCTATGCCAGAAATGTGTCAACTGGGATTGTACCATCAAACCATGGCACATCACATAACTCTGATACAATATAGTGCATACCTTTGTGATTTGTGTGCATCTCCTAGTTGATACTTCATACAACTTATTCTTCCATCTTTGCATAACATCCTCTAAATTTATGTCATAGGAAAGCACACTTCTCTAGATCAGTTCACCATCAACTATTGGGTTGACATAATCATCCCTGCACCTTGTGATATTTTATATGTTATCAATGATGGAAATATACAAATACTCATTCATGGGATCATTATATCTTTCACCCTCATTCATATCGAATGAGGCAATTACATGCAATGTTTTTGTTTCAGAGGACACATGTCGCTTCTTCAGGTTCAACATTGAATTTTTATTGAATACCCATTCAATGCCAAGTAGATCTAGGTTGGGGTATAAGTCATCCATGATCTCAATCACCTCAAAATATGCTTTGGTATTAACCCCTTCAATGTTAACTTCCACTTTCTCCAGCCTACCAATGGGATAAATTCTATATTGGTTGGCAAACCTGAGTTGAATAGGGGACCATACTAAGTTTGGTTTTCCCATCAACTCCCATTATTACTTCCATAGTATATTCACATCGGATCCTAGGTCCAACATGACATCGTCCATCTCATATTTTCCAATCTTAGATTTCATCTTGAATTCTTTTCCCATGAGCTTCTGTCTTCTCACCTAATGCACATCCCATTCTGGCATGGAGGAAAAATATCCATAGTGGTTTCTTGTTCCCCTATACATCTTGTTAAAATGTGGTTTAAATTATTTGTAATGTTAGGATCACTTAACATTTTAAGATAGAATCACAAGAAATCACTTACTTGGTTTTCTGATTCAACCTTGTGCTAAGTGTTGTGTTGCATTTTCTCTCAGATCATGTGGTGCATCTCTTCATAGAAGAGTTCCTCTTCCATTGGATTTTGTGCCACACATTATACTTCCTTGAACATGCACACTTCTTCCCAATTCCTTTTTTGTCATGCATTGCAATTATTCAGACACCTAGGCTTCCTCCAATTCCCTCTACATTGTACACCTTACCTCTTTGCACACATTGTCTTCCTCCAATGTATTTTTTTATTCACATAGTAATTTATTTTGTTGCATGGAATTAAATTTAGGAGGTGATTGCATCACTTTCTTGATATTACCTTCTATATTTTGACCTAAAATTTCCCCTCATTCCAAGTCCATTCTCATTCTAATGCCTCCTCGGGTTACCACCCATACATTAGCTTATTTTGGCTTCTGATCTTTGCATGGCTCCATAGTCACCATATTGCAACGCCTCTTCTTCTCTTCCCATTTTTCAAAAAAGTCTAGGAAATCCTATATGACATGATATGCATTGTGGAAATACCCATAAAGTGTGCATGGTTTGGTAAAGAACTGTGGAACATGGACTAATTCACCATAGTTAAAGTAGGTAGGTGATCTTCCTCCACCATCATACCCTCTTTCAATTCATCTTCCATATCCTCCTCCTAGACCTCCTTTATAAAATCCTCCATGGTCTCCACCTTTCATTTCTTCCTACATCAGCTACAATGACTAATTTTTTTCACATCATGTCCCATGTATTTTAAAAACTCACAGAATGGAGTATGCGTAGTTTTCTTATATCTATGTAGTATTGGGAAATGAGGAGGTCTATGGCCCCGTTATCTACAAACATCACACCACTCAGTTTGTGGTCCGATTGAAAATGAATTCAACGCACCCATTTCCATGTAATTCCCCATCGTAGGAAACTCATTCCTATGATGACCTTTTGTGTGACATATAGTACACCACACATTCTTGTGCACTACCTTATTCTTATCGATATATTGTAGTTGCATGGTGAGGTTTGCAACCTGTGATCCATATCTATTAGGGAACAAAATGAAACACAAAAATAATATAGAGACATAGAGATACAGTAATACTCAATTTCTAATAAATACTAAAATATACATAAATTGTAAAATAAAATACAGAGTGAAATGAACTTTCTATAATGGTGGTATCTTATCTCTAAGAAGAGATGTGACAGCTAGGTGCATTCAAGAGAATATGGTTACAACAAGGCTCGAAAATCCTTTTTAACATAAATCATAAATTAGAAATCCATAAACATCCAAAACCCTAACCCCAAAAGATCAAAATCCAAAAGGATTATGGGCCCCGATGGGGGTAGTCGATAGGTCAACTTCCCTAGGGAATAAATGTTTCATACAATATCTATTTGGGGCGCTTGATACCTCATTGGAAAGGTCTGGCCAAGGAGTACACATTATGAATATCCCATTACAAGTATCCAACATCTGTTGGGTGTTTCCATGTCAAACAAAATGTCATTTATGTTGAAATATTGGTTGTCATTGATGTCAACCTTGAAGAAGTCAGGAAGCCCCAAAGTTATGGTTATGGATCCCACAGTTGATCAAGGAGAAAGGACATTAAAGATAATTTAAATTCAAGTAACTCATTCACGGATGGGAAATACATGTCATGTCATTTTCAGTGATAGGCGGCATCACACTTGGTTCCTCATGGTTGAGGAGTTATGGCCTTGTGAAGTTGGAGGATCCTGACGAATGATCTAGAAGACACTAGAAGGTCAACAAGTAGTTAGAGGTCATTCATTATGGGTAAAGGAGTTGCAAAAATAATTTAATTAAGAATAAGTTGGTTGCAACAAGAGAGTGTGGGTTAGCCCTAAAATAAGGAAAAGGGGTGAAACAATTACAAGATAGCCCCTAAAGGAAGTCACCTGAAAAGTATAAATAAGAATTCAACAGAATCTTATTGAAACCTATTGATCACATTGAATATCTATGCTGCAAAGTGTTATGGGAATGTACTGTTGATAGATCTGAAGAAATGAGTCTGATGCAACAAAGTTTAGTGAAGTGAGAAGTTGCAGGAGCTGAAGGGATGGAGTTGAGCTTATTATTATAGTTTTTTTCCTGAGTCTATTCATGATTTGAAGTGAAGGAAGAGCATGAACATCTATGAGTTGCAGTGAAGGAAGAGTGCAAACATCTGTTGGGTTTAGTGAAGGAAAATGAGGATGCATAGAGAAGCACAAAAATCTATGAGTTGCATAGATAGAAGGAAGCGGACATCCGCAAGCCACAATGGGACAAAGTATAAACATCCACGAGTTTACAGAGAACATGGAGTGGATTTGTTGAGAAAATTGAAGTTCAAATGATCAAATCCATCAGGTCAGCTACAATTTGAGAGGTATGTTTTACTATGTATGTTAAGGTATATATTCTGCAACATTCCAACACATAAATGTTCGAGTACTTCATGAGTATTTATTTTTGAATACATTATTGTGGATCTTGGTATGAGTATTTGAGGCATAAGGGTTTGAGTAGTAAAAATTGATGAAGCATAACAACAATGACATGTTATGGTAGTGACAGTAACAAATCAGTAATAGGTTGATTGATTCAGTGGTAGTAATAGTTTTTCTATATTTGTATTTCTAGGTGGTTGGACGAGGCAAGGAAAGAGGGTTGTATCCTCCTTCTGGTTGGTTCCCGAATTGGGTAGTTGGAGCTTCCTTCAGGTTGTATCCTTAAAAATAGGGGGTTGGATCCTCCTTCCAGTTGTAGCTGGAAAATAAGGAAGTTGGTGCTTCCTATGAATTTATTTCTTCTAACATATAAGAAAATCATTCTGTGGTTTTCTCCCACATTGGGTTTCCACGTAAATTTTTGGTGTACTGTGTATTTTTGGTTGCTTATTTTTCATGGTTGATTTATACTACTGATAATATATTAAATTATAATGATAAACTATTTAATACTGCACATTAAGTTAAAGAATACACATTATGATTAAAAGTGGTAAAAGAGTACTCATACTAATTCACCCCCCCTTATCAGTATTCCAACAATTGGTATCAGAGCAGGTCCTTCCATAAATAGTTTAACCCCTGGAAGGAGATCATGGAATACACTAATATTGAAGCACCAAGGTTTGATGGATAGAACTATGCCTTTTGGAATAAAAATATGGAAACCTTTCTATAGGCATGGGGATTTGATTTTTGGCAGTTAGTAGTAGACGAATATACAGCACCAACCACTCCCCCAAATGAAAAATATGGAAAGAAACATAGCGATGACAATTCAAAGGCTAAAGGCACCATTCTAAGCAGTCCACATAATTCAATATTTGTCAAATTTATGAATTGCAAGACTGCAAAGGATCCTTGGGATAAACTTCAAAATATTTATGAAGAAGATGCGAAAGTCAAGGGAGCTAAGCTTCAAATCCTTAGAGAAAAATTTGAGCAATTGAAGATGAAGGAAGATGAATACATTGCATCCTGATTTCTATGAGTTGAAAAAATAGTGAACACCATTATGAGATTGGGAGAATAATTCAATGAATCATTGATTTCACAAAAGATCTTAATATCTCTTCCTATGAGATTTTATCCTAATATATCATCCCTGGAAGAAATAACAGCACTTGACAATTTGAGTATGGACACGCTACATGGAGTATTCATAGCTCATGAAATGAGTATAGAACAATATAACCCAGTCACAAAGGAAGTAGCGTTCAAGGCATCCAATAAGACAAAGGAGTGGAACAATCCAAATTTAAAACCATGTTCGAGCTACAACGATGATTTAGAGGAAGATGAAGAAGTAGAAAACTTTGTGAGAAAGTTGAAAAGAGGAACCGATAAGTACAAAGGTATTCCTCCATTAAAATGTTTTAATTGTTGTGGTATTGCTCATTTTTCTTCTAAATGTACTTATGCTAACAATAAAGATAGTAATGATGAAGAAGACCTTAAGAATAAAAATAAAAATCAAAAGGGAGAGAAGAGAAGGAACAAAAATAAATTATTCAAGAAAAATTTCTACTCAAACAAACACAACTCCTCATCAGATGAGGATGATGATAATGACAATGATTCACAAAGAGTACTCTTCATTGCAGTAGAAGATGATAAATACAATTTTGAAGAAGAAGGTGAATTCGATCTCAGAGAAGAATTAATTAGTGCCTTGGAAGAACTAGGGAAAGAAAGAAAGAAAATCATGTCACTCAAGGAAGAATTAAAGAAGAAAGAAGGATCTCAAAAATACAACTCATAAGATGTCAAGTAGAGAATCACGAAGTTAAAAATATAGGTAGAAGAAGGTACAAGGATTGGAGAAACACTCATAACTCAATTAGAATATAAGGAGAAGATGATTGAAAGTTTGAAAATAGAAATAGTCACCTTAAGAAAAGATCTTCAGAATAAATACATGCAGCAAAAAAAACCAAGATATTGGATGATATCATCAGTGGTCAAATTCCATACTATGACAAGTCTAGGCTAGGATGCAACCAGATGCATACTAAGAAAGGTTCAAGCTCCAATAAAAAAAATCAGGAAGCAGGAAAAAACACCTATGCAGAAATAGTCACAGGTTTCCATGAAGAAAA
Source organism: Picea engelmannii (assembly GCA_009831015.1). Lineage (NCBI taxonomy): Eukaryota > Viridiplantae > Streptophyta > Pinopsida > Pinales > Pinaceae > Picea > Picea engelmannii. The sequence continues at coordinate 545,035 of ML783737.1, forward strand.
TAACACATGAACTAGAACACCTAGAATATTCATAGCACATAACCAACAATAAGCAACATCTCAAGAAGAATAAGACTTTAGAAGATAAACACCATTTAGAAGATCTCCTACATTCAGGAATCAAACTAGTTTTCTTGGTTTATGCTATTCTTGTAACAATTTTGGTCACAAAGTTGCAAACTATAGAGCCTATTCCAAGAATAGAAGTAAATATGAAGGTTATTCAAACAATAGTTATCCTAAAAATTCTCATGAAGCACAAAACAAAAATCACAACAGTTTTGGTTCACTAAGTAATGAAATAGAGTTCTACAAGTGCAACAATGTTGGACACATGGCCAAAGATTGTAGACTGATTGTTCCTCCAAAGGAACCAAAGTAGAATAACAATAGTCATAAAAAATAACCACAAAAGATATGGAGAAGAAAGTAGGATCAATTAAACACTGAAGAATGATCGGTTGATCTACAAGCACAACACAAGAAAAGTGGGTGGTATGTTGACAATGGTTGTTCGAAGCATATGACAGGTGACAAGAATAGGTTTATGAGTCTGAAGAAGGAACATCATGGATAAGTTTCATTTGGAAATGATAACTCAACCAAAATAATATGTAGAGGCACAGTCAATCTTGGGAGCAAAGATGCCAAGGCAGAAAATGTTCTACTGGTTTAAGATATGGAGAAAAATCTTCTAAGTGTCTGCCAAATGTGTGATCAAGGACACAAACTTTTGTTTGAATCAGAAAAATGTGAGATCAAAAAAGAAGGATCGGTAAAATTGGCAGCTACATCTAGAATAACCTAAAAAAACATATATGTCTTGAATGAGATAGGAAGGGGAAAATGTTTCTTAGGAAATGAAAATGAAAGTTGGCTCTAGAATAGAAGGATGGGTCATATGAAATTTGATAACCTTGTCAAAATCAATAGAAAGGAAGCAATGGAATAAATTCCTGAGATCTCAAAGTCAACAAATACTCTATGTGAGCATTGTCTACAAGGAAAACAAACAAGGACCAAGTTCAAATCAAAAGAATACTCCACGAAAAAACCATTGGATATTGTACACACAGATATATGTAGACCTACAAGAACAAAGAGATTAAATAGAAAAAAATATTTTATGCTACTAGTGGATGACTACACAAGAATGACTGCAGTTTAGTTTCTTGGGAAGAAGTTCGAGGAATTCAAACACTTCAAGATATACAAACAAATGGTTTAAACTGAGATGGATTTGAAAATCAAGTGTTTGATATCATATAATGGTGGAGAGTTTACATCAAAGGAATTTATGGATTTCTATGGTGAACATGGAATAAAAAGACAATTGTCAGTAGCCAAGACACCTGAGCAAAATGGAACATAATAGTACAAGAACTTGATAGAACCATGTTGAAAGATTCAAAGTTGAGTGAAATCTTTTGGACAAATGTAGTACATAGAACAGTTCATATCCTAAATAGAGGAATGCTTAGAAGTAATAGCGATAAAACTCCCTATGAGTTATGGAAAGGAGTACTGGAAAATGTGAATCATTTCATAGTATTTAGAAGCAAATCTTATATCAAAAGAGAAGATGGCATGCATGGAAAATTCGATTCCTGAGTTGAAAAAGGAATACTAGTTGGGTATTCAAGCAAAAGAAAAGGATATAAATGCTTCAGTCCAAGACTCAATAATATCATGGAAAGCATAATTATAGTGATTGACAAGACATATGTACAAAAATACAAAGAAGGAAGAGAAGATTCAAAAGAACAAGATAACAAGGAAGATCTAAAAGAAGAAGAAGAAGAAGATGAAGAAGAGCAGAGAGAAGAAGAACAAGAAGATGAGCAACAAATACCTCCTAAGACACCTAGCTGACGTGTACCAAAAAATCATCGACCAAAATAGATTATTGGAAATAAGGATGAAGGAGTTGAAACCCAAAGAAGAAGAATTTCACCAGAACAACAACACCTAGCATTGTTATCTACAGTTGAACCAAGCAATTTTGAATATTCCAATAAGGATGAACACTAGATCAAGGCTATGGATGAAGAATTGGATCAGATAGAGAAAAATGACACATGGGAACTGGTTCCTAGATCGAAAGAAAATAATGTGATTGGTACAAAATGGGTGTTTTGGAACAAGTTAAATGAGAATGGATAGGTACATAGAAATAAAGCAAGGATAGTATGCAAAGGATATGCCCAGGTTGAGGGAATAGACTTTGAATAAAATTTTCCCCTGATTGTCAGAATGGAAGCAATTATATTAATCTTGGCTTATGTGTGTTCAATGAAGATCATATATTAGATGGATGTGATATCATCCTTCCTAAACGAATAGTTAGAAGAAGAAGTTTACATCGAGCAACGAGAAGGATTTCAACTGTAATAAAGGGAAGATTATGTTTACAGGTTGAAGAAAGCACTATATAGTCTCAAGCAAGCCCCCAAAGCATGGTACTCAAGGTTGGATAGGTATTTACAACAGTAATGTTTTAGGAAAGGCAATGTAGACACTAAACTCTACATAAATATAAATCATAATAGCATATTAATAATCAAAGTTTATGTTGATGACATTATTTTTGGAAGCGATGATGACAAGATGAGTCAAACGTTTGGTAAAGACATGTAGAATGAGTTTGAAATGTATTTTCTTGGTGAGTTGACTTTTTTTTTGGGACTTCAGATATATCTGTGTGATACAAGTATATTTATTTCACAGACCAACTATATCAAAGAAATGCTAAAAAGGTTTGGAATGTAATATTGTAAGCCTATAAGTACTCCTATGAAAACCAGTTGCAATTTGAGAAAAGAAGATGAATCCAAGGATGCATATCAAAGACTCTACAGATCAATGATTGGCATCTTACTATGTGTGATGTCATCAAGACCGAATGCAATGCTAACAGTTGGAAAGGTAGAAAGATTTCAATTAGCACCAAAGGAAACACATGTTATATATGTAAAGATAATATTCATATATCTCAATGCAACATAATATTATGAGTTATGGTATCCAAAAGGAAATGAACTATCACTAGTTTCTTATACAGATGTACATTGGGATGGAATCATTACCAATAGAAGAAGTAAAAGTGGAGAAGTTTTCTATTTGGGTGAGTGTTTGGTATCCTCGTTAAGAAAGAATCAAGCATCAGTAGCTTTGTCTACAAAAAAAGTAGAATATATTGTACAAACAACATGTTGTACTCAGGTCCTCTAGATGAAACAAACCTTGTAGGATATACAAGTGGAATATTATGAGCCCATTCTAATATTTTGTTATCTTACTAGTGCTATCAGTATGTCAAAGAATCCAGTGATGCATTCCAAGACAAAACACATTCTGATCAAGTATCACTTTCTACGGGAACAAGCTATAGAGAAGAACATCAAGCTAGAGTACATTGGGACAAAGGAGAAGATTATGAATATCTTCACCAAACCTCTTCCAAGGGAGAATATTGAGTATCTTTGATAAAAACTTGGAGTCAAGAAATTTTGAATTATTTTAATATATATCATTGATTTCAATGAGGAAACACTTGGTAGAGAAAAAGTCAGCAGAACAATCCAAAGCTTGCAAATAGGGGGAGCAGACCCAAGGAGAGAGAAGACATGGGGAGCATCCCCACGAAGAGTGCATATAGGGGGAGTAGCCCCAAGGCAAGTTCAGACAGGGGAGCAACCCCAAGGAAAGTTACCCTTTCCCATTAATGTCAAAGGAGGAGAGTATGAGCAGATGCAAGGAAACATAGAAAAAGATCATAGGTATAAAGACAGAGGGAGAGATGGTCATAGGTTGAGAATAAGGATGCGCATATGCATTTCCATGGAATTAGTGTTGAGTTATTTCATGAGAGTGTTTCCATCAATACAAAAGGGGGATATTGTTGAAAGATTGGTTGTCATTGATTTCAACCCTTGAAGAAGTCAGGAAGCCCCAAAGGTATGGTTATGGAACCTGTAATTGATCGAGGAAAAATGAAATTAAGGAAAATGTAAATGTAGGTAACTCATTCATGGACAGACAATACATATCATGTCGTTTTTAGTGATAGGTGGAGCACCACATGGTTCCTCACGGTTGAGGAGTTATGGCCTAGTGAAGTTGGAGGACCCTGAAGAATGATCTAGAAGCCCCTAGAAGGTCAATATGTAGTTACATGTCATTCATTATGGGAAAAGGAGTTGCAACAATAATTTAATTAAGCGTAAAGTGGTTGCAACAAGACTGTGGGTTATCCCTAAAATAAGGAAAAATGGTAAAATAGTTGCAAGCTATCCCCTAAATAAAGTCACTTGAAAAGTATAAATAAGACTTCAAGAGGTTCTTATTAACACCTATTGAACACATTGAATATCGATGTTGTAAAGTGTTATGGGAATATACTATTGATAGATCTGAAGAAGTGAGTCTGAGGGAGCGAAGTTCAGTGAAGAGAGAAGTTGTAGGAGCCAAAGGGACGAAGTTGAACTTACTTTTCTAGGTGTTTTCCCGATGCTATACACAAGTTGTAAAGAAGGAAGAATGTGGACATCTGGAAGTTGCAATGAAGGAAGAGCATGGACATCCATAAGGCTTAGTGAAGAAAAACACATATACACAAAGATATACATTATATATATATATATATATATATATATATATATATATATATATTTTTTAATTTATTTATTTTGTATTTATAGATAACTAAAAGAATGAGATAGGTTCTTTAAAAAAATTAAAATTAATTTTGATACATAGAAGCCCATTTACATAATAATATAGCTTGGTTACTGTAACACTAAACACAAAGTTCTAGAGATGTGTTAGTAAAACATTGATGAATGTTACTATAAAAGACTTTTCGATTATGTGTACTAAATTATAGTAGATAAACTATAAGTGCATTTCCCAAACGGTATTTAACACTGGTTTGAATAGACTTTTAGAGAGTATGACTCTTGAGGATTTGATTTGATTAGTTTAAATGTTAATTTTCATCAGATCAATAATAATAGTTTCCCTCTCATTTGAATATTGGATAAATATTTTAAATTAAAAGTGATTTTCATGATACATTAATAAGTATATGTTTCAAATATTTTAATTTATAAATTATTTATTTATAACTTTAAAAATATATATTAATTTTTTTTAAATAATAGTTAAATTGTTTTCTCTTAATAAATTATTGTTTAAGTTAAAAGTTGTAAGTGAAAATTTAAATAGTTCTAAACAGTTTTTTTGGATATTAATAGACACTCCTTCTATCATCAGAGACATATTAGTTTCATTTTTGATGATGAGTTGAGTATCCAAAAAAGTTAATTGTAAAATCTATTAATTGTAAAATCTTACAAACTCTAAAAACATAAATAATTAATAAATTTAATATTTAAAATATTTTTAGAAAAATATCTTTAAATTAAATAATCTTATTTAAAAAATAAAATAATGGTGTGAAGGGGTTGGAGTTTTATTCTCCCAACTAAGTTAACACATATCACTCTCAAAACTTAAACTAACTTCCTTCTCAATCTTAAATGAACTTCCATAAAATGGCTTCTGTCATATGATGCCTTACAACAAATCTTGAGTGCTTGGAAATATATCTCTGATGCCTGACAACAGATTTTGCCCAGTTGGAAATATATAATTCCACCACCTTCTAATTTAAAATACCAAAATACACAAAAGCATTATAAAAATCAAAACTGTCCTTTAATTATATAATTAAGTTAAAAAACAACCACAGAAATAACTCCACCACCTCCTAATTTAAAACATGGAAATTATACAAAAACATTATAAAAATAAAAAATTCTATTTAAAAATATAATCAAAAGTTAAAAGACTAGCACTTAACACACAGCTGTAATAAAATGTAATATGAACATTATAGATATCAAACTGTCATTTAACATGTAATTAAATTACCCACATTGTGCAAAAACATTATAAGAAGCTATTAGCTTTAAAAAGAACCACATGACACCTATGTAGCACCTATGCAGCAGCAAAAAGAAAAATGCAATGTAAATCAAAACTGTCATATGAGATATAATTAAATTAAATTAAAAACCAGTTAATATGGTGTAGATTGGATGGTTGTGAGGAATGATTGTTATTCTTTCTACCTGATTCAATTTTCATAATAACATGAATAAAACTCTTAATAAGTATGTTGTAATAACTTCCAGTCTATATGTATTGAAAAATTGTCTTTGATTCAAAATTGAATAGCAAAACAATTGATATTTCTGAGAAAAAATATTCCTTCTTGATAAACAATGACTGGATTATCTAACATTACAATTAATAAACATAACAGAAACCATGACTGGATTATGTAACACGACTACAGTGCCAAAAGATAACACGACTACAGTGCCAAAAGATACTATTTGGTTTTTAATCAGACTCAATCTCACTCATTCACTTAAATTCTTCTATCACTGAAAAAATTGGTTTAGAAGGACTCAAGGATATTCCTCTCATGCAATGCTTTTGCTGTCTTGTTTATAGGGTGCGCTGTTGGAAATTTCTTCCCCTATGTCGACAGGTTATTTTTCTGTCAGTGGCACTAAAAATGGGCCATTTCTGGACACAGCGTTTGCCTACCTGATGTTGAAGATTTTCAGGTTGGACTCTTTAACGTGTACCCCGGTCAAGCATTTCCTGGTATCGCCGAAAAGACATCTGGTTCTGTACCCTCAACTGTTCATAGAATTTAGCTATGAATTCCTCGGCTTGCCTGTCGACCTGACACTCATTATTTTCTTCACCAKATGAGCTTATTGTCCTTCGAGASAGAGGAGACAACAACGGGCTCATTTTYTCAAGGGTAGGCAGATCACTATGGTCAAGGAARTCCTTGCTGAAGTATTCATTGCCGTCGTCSAAATGGGGAAGAGCAAAARCATTGAAGTCTTCCTTGTCATCTTCAACTGGATGHGGACGAATACATGGAAAGTGGGGAAAGTGGTGATGTTTTCTCTTGGCTATGTGTAAGCGAACTGGATTGGCAGGACTGTTGCTGCAGGAGAATTCATATTCTTGGAGCCCAAAGCCCCCATCGCTGTTGCCTCTGGAATGGTGGAACACTAGATTCATCAGACTTCTTCCATATACTTTTCCTCTCTCCATCATCAAATGCATGTCCATGAGCATCTTGCGTTTGGAGATGAGACCTTTTCTCATCATAAAGTAGGCGACCCGTAAAACGTTGCAAAGACGCGTTGCTGAAACGTGATTTACGCCACTATGGATCTCCATATTTTTTTTACTTTTCTGATCAAAACACACAAGATACACTAATTAAATGAATTTGATAATAAGAAAGCACAGTTTCTATTTAATAGAGAAGGGATGAAAAACATATTGATTGACGATGAGAAACTTGCAAAGCAAGTTATGGGCAAGCTTGGTTGGTAGGTGGCGCGTAGAGTACCCAGCAAAGGTGACCCAAAGAAATTCAACTCAAGTTTCATGCATAAAATTTTGAAAATCAAAGTTGGAACTGTCTCCTAAAGCTATGCACCTTCAAAAAAAACGCGTGATCAGGGCTGCCACCTTTCTACTTTACAAGGACCTGCACCTTTTCGGAAGGACGGATTGAAATTGCACGGAAAAATCAACACAAACTCCAACCAGCCAAACATGCACTCCACATAGGAGTATGTTCACTCGTAGCAAACAGACCCAGTAAAAAAAAATAGGTCTCAATTTGACGAGATTTTTAAGGATAGTCTGGATCAAAGTTTCATATATTTTAGAATTTAACTTAATCTAATCAGAGTTTTATATCATTTTAAATCAATCTAAATATTCAGAAAATTTATCAAAATTTAAAATAAAATTGCCAAAAAAAACCTACTACCAAAAAAAATTACTCTCAAGTTAACCCACTCCTTCAAACATATCTTTTAAATGCAAAATCATTGTAATCATATATCGTGGACTACATTGAAATCTCACGATTACAACGTGCACGATTCGAAGGTTGAAGAAGAATTTAAATTTCACTGAAAAATCAACACACAGTCCATCCAACCAAACATATATTACAATTCAAACATAGCCTCGTGATGCGAAATCATGGTGGTAATTATAACATATATGATGTACTTTGGCATCTTACAATTCGAGGTTGTAAGTGGTAGGGTTAGCGTGAGATTGAACAACAGCTGAGTTTATAAACAATGTAAATTTTCTTCTTATTATAACAAAATAAATTATTATAACAAAAAATATAACTAAGGTAAAAAATTATTTATTTTCTGGGTACAAACTTAATAATGTTATAAAATTATTATAAAAAAAAATGGTAAAAAATTATTTATTATTTATTTTCTTGGTACAAACTTAGTAAGATTGTGTAGAAATTTAAAATATAATTAGAATTTTATTATAGACTAAATTTTATTTATTTTTTCCATTTTCCTATGTTCATTGTTATTTGATGAGAACTGAATTTGAATTGGCAAAGTAAATGTTTTTTTTTTTTTTTTTTAATGAAAATTTAGTTTCAATCGATAAAAGGAAATGTTTTTTGTATAGAGATATTATGATACTATTTACCGAATTATGAATAGACTTGAATTCCCAGATTGATGAAAGCTCTAACCTTATGTATATGAAATTTAACAACGAAAGAAAATTTGTTATGAGATTAGATGACTCCATCCCTTAGCCCTCCCTTAATGACTCGAGATGCTCTCATATTTTATAAATGATACCCACCACCTATTAATGCAAGTGTCATGATCCTTTGTTAATATTATATGTAGCAAGGGACTTATCAAAGAGGAACATAAAAGCATGCTTATGATTGGGATGGAAAAGGTAGGTCCAAGGTGGACCTTCCCATTTCATTATTTATCATAGGGCCCTTCCACAAAGTTGATGGGTGAAAAATGAAAAATGGGTAATTATGACATACACTCTCACAAGAATGCACATACATTCCTTCAAACTACCTAAGAGACTACCCCATGTAGTCTACACAACTTGTGCACACTTTAGAAAATTGCATGCATTTATAATCTATGCACCTTATTTTTAACATAAATCTAGTATTTTAGTAAATTTTCCATAACTTTTTACATTGAGATCCATTGTTTGCATTCTTTAGCTTCTTCGGAAGATCTTGAAGCTACAAAATGTTTATGTTATGATTTTAATGCTTTTGCATAGATATTTTGTTATTTCAAAATATAGAAAACGAATATGCAGGCCATGATTGATACTCAAAGAACGCATACATCCTCTAAATGTAATATTTGGTTTCCAATAGTAATATGGATGCTCTTAGTAGGTTTTTCATGTGAGGGATGGGTTTTGGAGACTTAGCGACTGCAAGAGGAGGAAAACAAGGGGATTAGGCTGCAAATGGTGTTTTTAGGCTAATGGGACATAAACAAGGCCTCAAATCATCAAATGGACCCTTTAAAGGGAATATGATTTGTAAACTACCATGGATATTCCATTGGATAGTTCATCACAACAACTATAATAAAATAATGCAATTTTTGTCGTGAAGGTTAATTTCCTTTAGATCTAAATTTTTTTAATTACTCGTTTTTTGCTTAAAATGTATGAAATAGCTTAAATGTGAAAAATAAAAAACATAAATAAATCATCACACATCATTGACAAATAAACACAATATATAACCTAAGAAGCATAATATGAGAGAAAACCCAACTAGAAGGTGAGGTCGCTCTACTCTCTTTTCTTCAAATGCAAGTACAAAGAAAGATGCACTCTATATGAAGTTGTCTTTGAAGTTGTGGCCGATATGGATGCTACATAATCTCTCTTCGTCTATTATGTTGCCAAAATACCACCCCTAGGTTCTTTTTTCAACAATGGAACAAATTCAATGCTAAAGAATGGAACCCCTTCTCCTCCTGGCAGCTTGGCATTTAACATCGTGCAATAGCCATCTAGGGGGTAGGGTTTTGACTTCATCAATCTTCAATTGTAATAACATTTTGGAACTTCTAGAATATTCTTGAAATTCCATATGAGGCTAGCCCCATATGTGCGAGTAATGGGGGTTGACATGACATCCACTTGTACCATGATGGTCAACATGGTAGGTGAACTTGTAGGAGGCATAAATTTTGCATATGAGCTCCTATTTGATGCAATTTTTACACTGTTGGAAAGGTCTCAATGTGTGTAATAACATCAAGGGATCTAAGATAAAGCCAATACATTTTTGACCACAAAAATGTCGTTTGATGCCTCAAAATGGTTATGAAAGGTTTCAAACCTCAGATTTTCAAACTAGGACCTACCATTTAAATGACCATGTAAGTCGATTCCTCCATTTTCTTCGACTTTGGAAGAATCAAGATAGATGAAAAATAGTATAAGAATCCAAACCAGACCATACCTCCCCATTTAGGGAGGCTTTTTGTCCCAAAAATATTTACTGAATGAGGCAAGTAAATTCTTCTTCTACCTTCTCCCTTGAGTACCACTTTTTTTTTTCCTGGAAATTGTCTTTTTAAACCAATTTGCCAAAGGTCATGGTACCCTTGTCTTGTAGTTTTGGACCACTTCTTCCTAAGCATCTGGTGCTAAGTCCTCTATGGAAGGTAATACCTTCTCCTCTTCTTGATCCAACATGGAAGGCTTGTAGAGTTTGATATTCTCCACATTTACCACTAAGTAAATGCACATGTATGGGGGTAGGTAGTATGTAGGTGTTATCTCCCACCTTGTACGATATCTTGAAAGGTTCATACCATAGTGTGTTAATATTCTTACCAGGACCCTGTAGTCTTTCATTTTTCATATGTAACCAAACTCTATCTCTTGCTAGGATATTTAGACACTTAAGAGTTATTTAAGATCAACTTTGTCTAATGTGTCATTAGGTTAAAGTGTGGTTGTTAGTGTGTTTATTTAGTATGAATTAGTATGCATTTTTATTTATGTAATCCAACAGTCATGATATGTTCCAGAAATATAATGATTTGACGACTCATTTTCTCCTCTATCTTAACGACTACATTGATTTGTGGCTTAATACCTGACTAGTCCATGATATCTATTCAAAGAGCATTGAGGTTCATTTTCCAATGATTGATTGTGAGAAAATCTCTTGTAATGTTTTTCTTTTTCATTAATAAATTGTCTCAAGTGGGCACATTGGTTGGACCCATGGATTTTTCCCCACACTAGTGTTTTACCACATAAAAACATTGGTGTGTTAATATTTGATTTGGTTGTGTGAGTGGTTTTCGAAGGTATTCATCCTTTGTTGGAATACCATATGTTGTCGAACATGGTACTAGACACTGTTTGAAGACCCGCTTTGGTTGTATATCGAGATCCTGAATTGGCATTGCCATATTTCTAGTTTATGTTATTTTCATACACTTCTAGGCTTTGAGGACTATTCCATTGCATCTGAAGTGCTTCTTTAAGTTATAAACACTTTTTTTTCACTAGAAGAGGTTTTCATTTTCCCAAGGTATGACCATTTCAGTCAGATCTAGAGGTATAAGGCCTAAATTTTCTCTTTTTAATTTTTTTACAGAAACAATATTTCGGTTTTATGTTTTTATTTCTAGATTGCTACTCTTTCTCATCTACATATACTCATTTTCCTGTGTTCTGTGCAATCTCCACAAATCATAAATTGAGAGGAATATGTTTTTTTTTCTGTATATGCTCTATTCCATGCACTCCATGTGATCTCAAGAAAATCATAAATAGAGAGGAAACTTGCATTTTCTAGGTAAGCTAACTGAGATCTATCCTCATTATTGTTGTCGATCGATTTTGTTTTCCTATGCGAAGACATGAAAATAATATTTTTTTAAGCATAGACCTTGATATGGAGCTCCAACATCAACAATCACAACAACAACAACAAGTCAATCCTCCTCCTTTACAATTCTAATGTGTTTTTCACTAGTTCACTTGGTTGAAACTTTCTTTATTTAGTAAGAGGTCTTGAGTTCAATTCTCCTTTTTGTTACTTTTTGAAAAAGTTCATGCATTCATTATAAAGTGAATTTCACTTAAATTATAAAAGTGAATCACTATAAGTAGATTTAATATTACTTTTCGCATACAACTTTAATTTACAAAGTAACTTCATTGTAAAAGTGATTCACACTTATTCTATAAAAGTGGGTCACTTCATAAAAACTTATTTGTAAAAGTGAGGTTATAAGAAAGTTAGTGATGGAGGGGCGTGACCACGTGGACCAACTTCTATTTGCCACATGGCTTTTTGGTTACCATTTATGAATTATTTGAAAAATTCATAACTTTCACGCCTGAAGTTTGTTTTTAGTGTTTTATTTTTTAAACAACATATTTTCTTCGAGAAATTTCCATCCTAACCACCAGTTTTATCGTTTTAGTCCATATTCTATGTCTATTTTAATATCAATTCTCCCAGTGATGTTTTTCTTACCAATACCAACTAATTCTCATGGAAATCCCATATGGAGAATGTACTAAGAAGTAAAGGATTGTACTATCTTACCTTAGGAAAAGAACAAGAACCCAATAATGTCGAAAAAAAGCCAAATGGGATAGTAATAATGACTAAGTACATGGACTAATCGAAATGTCGGTCTCTCAATATTTAAGGTTTCACCTTCAAGAAATTGATGACCCTGATGAAGCTTGGGAAAATATTCAAGCCATTTTCGGTAAACACAATATTATTTGAGCCTACTAGATCGAAAATTAGTTAATAACTTTAAGTCCTCATGATTTTCCTTCCGTTGAATATTATTTATCTAAGTTTAAAACACTTAGAATTTTATGTAAAGACTGTAAAATAGATCTAAAGGATGACCGATCCATTTATTTAATTCTGGCTAATATTTGGTAGTGCATATTTTGTCTTTTCATCTACCTTTTGTGACACCATAGAATCTCTAGGGAGTTCTTACCAAAATCCCAGTCTTGATTCCTTTTTTTAGTCTCTTATTTGAGAGGAAGATAAAATTATGTAGCTTGGATTGATCAACATTGCAGGAGCTTCCAACAAAGCCTTAGTGTCTCAATATAAAGATAAATCCAAGAATACAAAGAAGCAACATCCTCACCACAAAAACAAGAAAAAAAAGGGTCACAAAGGGTCTCATCCAACTTCTACTCCTAATTCTGAAAAGGGAACAAAATCCAAAAGTAAGAAGACTGACATAAATTGCAAATCTTTTGGGTGAGATGGTCATGTGGAGTCTAAATTTTTTAAAAGGATAGAAGCCTTATAAGAAACGATGAAGAATCATAACATCAATATTGATTCTTCTTATTATAACTCTTCTTCTCATGGACATGCACTTTATTCTTCTGGTTTATCCTTCAATGAAACTTCTACTTCTTCCTCTAATGAGTGGCTTATTGATTCTAGAGAACCTTATCATATGGCTAGTGATTATGCAATTTTTTCAACTCTAACTTAATGTACCACCAAACAAATATTTGTTGGTGACGATAGATCTCATTGTTGTAGGGTCTGGAATAATTCAAGTAGATAATGGTCATTTCAATGATGTGTTATGTGTTCCAAGTCTTTTCTGTAGCCTTTTATCAGTGTATTAGATCACTTATTTAGGTGAAGGAAAAACCATAGATTTTTCACCTCACCAAGTTGTAATCAAGGATTTAAAAGATCCTAAGAATGTCTGAGAAATTGGAATTGTTGATGATATTACTAGGTTGTACAAGTTTGACAACTTTGGGTCATCATATTTTCCATTAGTTTTTGTTACACATAGCAATGACTTGTGAAAACTTTGGTATGAGAGGTTTGGTAATATAAACTATCTCTCATTGAAACAACTATGTAATCAACATATGGTGACTATTCTTCCTCTCGTTTATTGTAGAGAAGGTGTTGTGTTGATTGTGTTCTCAACAAACATCATTGGGAAAATTTTGACAAACATGCCTCGACCCCTTTGCATCTTGTTCATAGTGATTTTTGTGGTATGTTTTCTTCTCCTTATTTCTCTGGGTGAAAGTATTTCTTAAATTTCATTAATGAATTCTCCAGATGCACTTGGGTTCATTTCCTAAAACTTAAGAGTGAAGCTTTTGAATTTTTTTTGTCTTACAAGGACCTTGTAGAAAAAGAATATGGACATCAACTTCAAATGTTAAGAACAGATAATGGAGGTAAATATGTGAAAAACAAAGGTAGAAGATACTACATTGCATAGGGAATTCAAATGCAACATATTGTCCCATATACACTGCAACAAGTTGGTGCTATTGAGAAAAAGAATCACACATTAAAATGAATGGCTAATTGTATGATCTAATCTAAGGGATTATGTCTTAATTATTGGGCGGAATCCATCAACTATGCTATTTAAGGATTTAAAAAATACAACACCAGAAGAAGCATGTACTAAAATTAATCTATATGTAAGCCACTTCTTTGTGTTCGGTAGTGTAGCATGGCTCACATTCATGATGAGAAAAGGAAAGTGTTGCAACCTAAAAGTGAGAAGTCCATTTTTGTTGGATATTTTGAAAATGTCAAAGGTTATTGACTTCTTCAACCTTGTTGGTGCAATTATATGTTTAATATATTGCAATCATTAATACATCAATATGGTTTTGTAATCAATAGAGTTGATGCACTATATGTGTTAATAATAGATAGGTTCATATGTCTGATGAGTATAGACTAAATAAGAAACACTCCAAAACAATACTCTGTTTCACAATCTTCAAATAATATTCTTCACACAGTTTAAAAAACAAAAAGCAAAACTCATAAACAAAATATCAACAAGCATGCAATTTAAAGTCTCTTGCTTAGGTAATGAATCTATTCATTTACAGGCTCATGAAAGGAAAATATGAACTTTGACTTTGTTTCCTAGAGCAACTAATTTAACAACAATCTATAATTAAATCTTTGCAAATTCTTAAAAGGAAGATCATTCATAACCTAATCAATCCTAGAATAAATATTAGGTGTAGTAAGATACTCCATTATAGGTTCATGTAGAGTGAGAGATGGAGATATTAGTTGTTCATGAATTTTCAAAATAGAAACAAATTTTAAAGCATTCAATCTAACAAATGATTTTCCACACACACAAAAAAAATAACAAATATTTACTCAGAAATCTATATCGCACTTAGAATTTCTCACTCACTCAAAATTTCCACAAATCTATTTTGTGTTTTGTCAAATTCTTTACTGAATCACAACAAAAATAAAATTATACACTACAATCAAAACACATTATTTTTTTATTCACACAAAAACTAGAATTATATTCACAAAAATAAATACAAGGAGTCTTACCTTGGTTGGGTTAGTGTGCCCTTTCCATACCAACAAGGTATCTTTAAAAGAAACTTAAAGAATGAAGAATTTGATCACACACATAAATTCCATAAACTGTAATTCATATCATTACTTCAGTAACAGGTGTACAATCAACAATTTTCTCAGGAATCAAGTCTATAGCATAACGATGCTTAATTATTTCTATGTATATCTATCATCTACAAGGCCCTGTATTTTAAAGAGAAACAATTGTTACAACCAAGAACTGGAGATAACATCAAATGATTGTGTAAATATTACAATTGGTTGATATAAAAAATTTCATGGAAACGACGTCATCCTCATGAAACAAAGTGCATGAGGATGAAGTGTATCATTGTCTTCAACCAACAAAATATGTTATAGCCAACAAATTCCTTGGACCCATCGAAATCAAATTCATTTAAACACCCAAGCCTATAGATGTGGAACTAGTACTGTATGCACATAGATGGAACATGAATATTGGTATCGGACGTGCACAGTCAAATACATTGCTACCAAACTATCACAAAAATAGGTACCAGATGAGTTGAGTACCATATGCACATAGACAGGTATCGGATGAGGATGAGCTATGTCATAAGGTATGCTTGGATTAATCAAGGTAATTAGAGAGAATTTAACATCAATCATTTAACTCCAAATATTAATAAATCACATAAATCATGATTTAAACATAGGTTACCTCATGTATACACACGAATGGCTAAAAGACACGTGTTTGAAGAAAATAGGAAATGGTGCATATATCCGAGGTAAAGTTGGTCAAGATAGAGGAAAAGATAAGGTAATTGGAGGCATAAAAAAGGAGACCCAACATTCCCCCATGCCCAATTCATTGCATGTACTCATGCAAAAATTTCCAAACTAGATCTCAAAATTGCAAAACTGGTGTTGTTCTTCCATCTTGACTTAACATTAATTTCTTGGATTGAGTATATTAAAACTTGAAGCCTCATCCTTAAGTTCCCTTTTAATAACTCTCGTGTACTGTATTAGGTGTAGAATCATATTGATCTTGGCAGAGACCCCATCATTCTTATTCCATAACCTTTAGTTATTCTCCTTCAACAATCCATTTTCTTTCTTGATGTATCTATCCAAAAATTTGTAATCCTCCGCTTCTTTCTTCAATTCTTCCTTCTGTTTTGTAATCCTTTCAAATTTTAGTACCAAACTATGTTTAGTCAAAGAACTAATAGGTTCAAGTGTTTCTTGCTCATTTACCTCCTCCCTGGCTTCAATTTCCTTCCTTAAATCCTTAAGAGTCTCCGTTACTAACTCCTAAGTTTCACTAATAATTTCTACATGCATATCTTCTTTCTCTGGTGAAGTGAGAATGCTAACTCGATCCTTTGGAAAGGAAGGAACATGAGGAAGTTTCACCTATTTAGCCTTGCTATGAGTGGTTTTGCATGTTAGACATGATGCTTCATCGGGTTTGCTAATAGGAATGGAAATTTCCTAATTAATTAAATATTTTGTTCTAAAATTTAATAATTAATTAAATACTCTGTTCTAACAAGGTCTAACATTTTTATTATATCTTTCTAGGCCATCTATATTTTTATTGACTCACAATTTAACTACACGACATGCCCTTCAATATTCACCTCCATTCTCCTAGGGTTCCACTCACCTTTGACTAGTTTTGAATCTTTTCTAACACTTGGAGTCAACACTCCACTCAGTCAACCTTGTGAGAGACTAAGGGTTGTCTAAGGAACACATATTCTTCTTTATTGTTTTCCCCTTAGAATTATTCATGATCGACTATCTCAGTCTAATCTCACATTATCGTGGACCTCGTGAACTAGGTAATATTTAACCTATAGTTCAGTTCACGGTGGGAGTGCTAGTAGGCTATGACAGGGAAGCTGCCACACCTCTCCCTCATCTGTCTAGTTTCTTGTGCATAACCCATTTACTCTTTATGTGATTCGAATTATAAAGTGTCATCGAGACTTCATCCACTGATAAGAACATTGTCAATAATCCATATACATAGCATCCATATTGAAGTCATCATATATACATGTAAATACATACTCAAAACTCAAACCAAATACAAGTCTAGTCCCTAACTCAATCCAGAGTCCAAGGAAGTTCGTTGATGCCATCAACATCATCAACCTATCATGTATCCTTCACACTCAGGGAAACTCATCAATAATACATGTTGATAGCATGGATGGTTTTAGGTGCTAAATTTCGCTCATGGGCTAATTTTCCATGGTTTTTCCCCAAAAAATATTCGTTATTATAAAAATGATTTGCCCAAATTCTATAGGATAAAATTATTTTACCTTAAAAATCGCCAAAATTTGATATAAACTATATAAAATCCTTAAAAATTTGAATATTTTTACAAAAATATCGCCAAAAATTTATAGTTGGAATATGAAGGATTAGTAAGATTCTCCAAGGTTTCTACATTTAAAAATAAATTTCCATTCTTAAAATCATCCCTAGTTGATAGATATATACATCTAGAATTTAACATATAATCACAATGACATCATAATATAACTCATAATCAAGGCATAATCATAATGTATCATAACCAGATCACTTGCTCTCAAGTGTCCTCAAAGAATAAGTTAGTATAAATGTGCTCAGTGGAACTGGATATTACAACACAAATCTATAACCTGCAGAGCTTATCCTAAGAACAAAAGAAGGTATGAAGGTCACCCTAGAATTAATCATTTTAGAAATTCTTATGAAGCATAAAACAAAAGATATAGCAGTTTTGGCTCATTGAACGTTGAAGTAGAATGTTATAAATGAAAAAAATTTGGACACATGGAAAAATATTGCAGATTGATAGTTCCTCCAAAGGAACCAAAGAAGAAATTCAACAATCATGAAAAGGGACCATCAAGAATTTGGATAAGGAAGCAAGATAAAATAAATGTTGAAGAATGCTCCCTTGCACTACAGGAAGAAAGCATCAGAAGTGATTAGTGCATTGACACTGGTTGTTCAAAACATATGATAGGTGATAAGAGCATATTTATATCTATGAAGAAAGAAAGATATGGATCATTTTCATTTGGTAATGACAACTCAACCAAAATGGTGGGGAAAGGAACAATCAAGATTGGAAGTAAGGATGCCAAGGTAGAAAATGTCCTGCTTGCTGAAAATATGAAGCATAATTTGTTGAGTGTAAGTCAAATGTGTGATCAATGACATATACGTATATTTGACTCAGAGAAGTGTGAGATCAGAAAAGAAGGATGATTAAAATTAGTGGATACAACAATAATGACTCCAAACAACATATACATATTAAATGATATTGGAAAGGAAATATGATGCTTGGGAAAGGAAAGTGAAAGTTGGATTTAGCAAAAAAGAATGGGATACATGAGATTTGAAAATATGGTCAAAATTCAAAAAAAAAAAGGAAGAAGTTGGAGAAATTCCTGAAATCTCAAAACTGGCTAGTACTATGTGCAAACATTGTCTATATGTAAAACAAACAAAAAAAAAATTCAGATCAAAGGAAAAATATACAACAAAGCCATTGGAAATTGTGCACACTAATTTATGTGGACCAATGAGAACAAAATGACTAAATGGTGAACAATACTTCATGCTACTTATTGATGAATATACAAGAATGAATGCAGTGTCTTTTGTCAAAAACAAATCAGTGGCATTCAAAAATTTCAAAATATTCAAGGAGATGGTTTAAAATGAAATCGATTTGAGAATTAAGCTCTTAAGATCGAACAATGGAGGTGAATTAACATCAAAATAATTCATAGAATTGTGTAAAGAGCATGGAATAGAAAGGCAGTTATCAACATCTAGGACACCTCAACAAATGGAGTCATTGAAATGAAGAAAATAAAAGTAACATAGATGGACAGAACCATGTTGAAGGATTCAAAGTTGAGAAATATGATTTGTGTATAGGAAGTACACACAACCGTTCATATATTAAACAAAAACATTATTAAAGGTAATTGTTGGATTACTGAGAGGGGGGGTGGATCAATAATAGAGAAATTGAATCCTTTTTAACCATAAAATGTAAGTGCTATATCAATGTAGCATTATCATCTAATAGTTGTAGAGTAAATAAACAATGAACAAATGAACAATCATACACTTACATAGTACACTAGTGTTTTTACGTGGAAACCCAAAGCGGGATAAACCCACATAATTATATATCTTATATGTTTTTAAGAATTACATTCATTGGAAGCACCAACTTCCTTTGTTTTCCAGTTGCAACTGGAAGGAGGCTCCAACCCCCTAGTTTCTCAGGATACAACCTGAGGGAAGCTCCAACTGCCCAATTCTCTGGATACAATCAAAAGGAGGCTACAACCCCCTATGTTCTCCAACTACAATTGGAAGGTGGCTACAACCACCTATCCTTGCCCCGTCTAACTTCCCTATCATAGAAGTAGAATGATGGAGCCAATGTCACACTATAACTGTGAGATATATTGTTGTAAACATGTACCAATCAACCTGCAATAAAAAACCTGTAACAACTTGTAATCAAGTTGCGCTAAGGAGTTTGGAGATCAAGCTTGGATTGGAAGTAGGAAGGACAAACTTCGAAACTAGGTGCATCACACCCTTTCTCTTTCTCTCTCTCTCTGATTAGTTAAACCAAATTCAAAAGGGTGTTAGTGTCCACTTGTGTGTTTCTGTCTTGGTATTAGGGGTATGTACTCTAAGTAAAATTTCACCTATCTACAAGGGAATTATTCCATAACACCACTTAGTTACTAGAAGATCACCTTCTAGCCCAAGTGTTTTCATATGGCTTTCCCACAAGGTTAAAGAATGTACCTCTAACTTCAATATGGAAAATGATATCTTTTGTTTTTCATCTATATGGTGAATGATGAAATAAACTTCTATTTATTGCAACCAATGATTCAATTTTAGTGCATCAATCTCACCTTGTTATGGATTTATGCCCACTTTTTCTTCCATCTTGAGTAAACAATATGGATGGTTTATGCAATTGAAACTAGAATGATATTTCTTAGGTTCTTTCCATGACTCCTTTTTTGGGTCTTCATTATCTCCTAATTTTTCATTTGATCTGATCTCTATGTTCGATCCTCCAACTTCTCTGAACGGTCTGAGATTTCTTTCTAGAGCCACCATGAGGAGGGAAATATTGCGATATATGTTAGCAATTTTCTCTTCTAACCTCACAAAAATCTCCTTTGTTGGATCTCGAGGGTTGTTATGACCATAATTGTTTGCAATGGCTAGGGATATGCAAATTTATTCTTAAAACAATTCCTATATCCCTACAAATTTCAACAAATTCCCCAAGAAAACCTTTCTCTAATACTAGTATGATCTATAAACTACCATTTATATTCCACTAGATGGTTCCTCACAACAAATCTAAGAAAATAGTGAAATATTTATTGTACAGGTCAGTTTCTTTTAGATCTCATTGTTATCACTGAAATTTCGTCTGCAAATGGTTACAAGAATCCAAAAATTTACAACCAGTGATAAAATTAAAGTGCGCTATGACTACACAGGGTGCATGTGCACATGCGCAAAACATAAACGCAGGAAAAGCGCATATGCGCCCGATGCGCGACTGTGTTGCTAAAAGCCACACACATCTGAGAATGGTGCATGTATGAGATTGGTTGGCCTCCCACCCACTTCTGGTTCAGCTTCCAAGTTGATTTAACACCCAAATCTCAACTGGATCTGACTGGGTGGCTGGTCAAAGACCTAAAAATGCCCTAATTAGCCTCTTTTCACACTATAAGCTGGTTGCACAATACCCCAAAGAGGTGCTATAAAACAAGGCCATGGGTGCACTTCATGTTCAAGGGATTCAATAGAAAGGTTATGTTGCTACTATTCTATTGAGGAATCCTCTATTCTCATCAAGAGTATACTAGCACCATTACATTGGGCAATCCATCTCACCTCTTGAGTGGATTAGCTTGGAATTCTTTCACCATTTTCATTCAAAGTTGTAAGAAGAACTTATTTGTGGGGGTCCAATAGCCCTCCCTTGGAGGAAGAAGGGACTCATAGTCCTCTTTCTTATTGGTGTTTTCTTTCACTAATATAAACCTTGCCATTGGGGACATGAGTCTTATTGGTTTCTTTGTTCTTATGTCCTTATGCTCACTACTTTAGTTGTTATTTTGTTTCTTAGTTTAATTCTTAGTTGTTCTTTTATATTTCTTTCTCTAACCCTTTCCTTTACAGCTGTCCTGCTTTGCTAACCCAACTAAGCTTGTAAGCACCTCTATTTTGCTCATCTAGGTGGAAAAAGAGGCGCAACATATTGACGACTCCACCGAGGAAAGGTATAAATTTCCTACCCCATTTGGGTTTTTATAGCTTTTCTTTTGGTTTATTTAACCTGCAAGTGCATTAACCGGCCCAAGCCAACCTGCAAAACTGTTGGATCATGTTGTCATTGATGCCAATGGTTTGATTGATTGATGTCATTGATTGATGTCAAGTGATTGATTGATGTCAAAGGATTGATTGAATAATGATTTATGTAATATAATATGTATTGTCCTTGATGAGAATGCATAGATGAAGATGGATCAATGAGTTGTCATTGATACATGATGAAGATGGATCGATGTGGTTCCATTGGTATACG
>ML783737.1:574327-625465 GCA_009831015.1 Picea engelmannii
TACATGAGGTGTATAGTTGATGATGTTGGTACATATTGATGAGTCATTGTTGATGAGTAGTTGAAACATGATTGGTATATACTTGGTACATGGTTGGATGCACTTGTTTATGGTACAAGTTGATTACAGGTTGTTTGGCACAGATTGGTGCATGGTTGATGCTCTTGTTTATGGTACAAATTGATATCTGTTGAGGATTGTTGCCTCATCTCAATTGGTGCTGAGAATGCAAGTTGAGTCTTGCATATAGATTTGGTGCTCTTGTAGATTTGTACTCTATTCAGTTGTTGCTGATAAACCCCAAGGATTGTAGTCCGTAATAAAAAGAAAATTGTACATACATCTTGTGTTCTTTGTGTTCATTGTGGTGATGACTTGTTGATGATATATTGTTGATATATGTTGCTGATATGTTCTCACATCTAAATGGTTATAAATGACAACAATGGGTAATGAATAAATGTTGAATGCTAATTGATGAGTTTTTGTGCAAGAGGGAAGTTTTGGGAAAAAGAGCCCCACACTCATTCACCCCCCCCTCTAAGTGTGGTAGGTGTGTCCAACAAAAACATCCAATTCAAGGTTGAATTGAGAGAATTCAATCTAGAATTTTCTTCACGGCCATGTGTCATCTATGGGCGGGTTTATTGCCCACAGTCGCACATCGTGCGCACGTGCGCCAAAATCATAGTGTTATTCTATGCACCTGTGCCCAAAAACCCATTTTGATCTATGCACAGGCGCTCAATGCGCCTCTGTCTACACTGAGACCTGCACACCTGTGCAGAAAAATACACATTGTAAGGTTTTTTGTGATTTGGAGAAGTCCCCTAGCCTTCTTAAAAGTGATTTCATGCATGTTGTAAGATGCACCACACTTAGTTCCCTCTTCATATAAAGGGATTTGTCAAAACACATAGGCACTTAGGGGGTTTAAAATCATTATTTCCTCTTTTCCTTTCATTTTGCCACATGGATGGCTTGCTTTGACTAAAAGTATAAGTTAGAATCATTTGTAATCACATAAAACTTGCATTGGGACTAGAAGTTGGATAACAATCACTTAGTATTTTCTTCTCTCACACTTCCAAGTGACCTTGAGAATCAGAAAAATATTGTAGGACAATTTCATCTCCCTTAAAAAGACTAAAAACTTTAGGAGAGGACAACAACCCCTCTCGGGACTCCTCTTAGTTTATTTTTCAAGCGCATCTTAAGATTGTAATGGGACCATACATGCCCACATGCTACAAAGATAGGATAGTGTTGAAATTTACTTTCTTAGATTAAATCACTAGGGCAGTTTAAAGGTTTTGTAACGGGCCCATACATGCCCACATGATCACAATCTAGGATAGTTTCAAATATTTTCTTAGATTAAATCACAAATAGGGAGTTAAAGGAATAGTAAAGGACCCACATGTCCACATGCTAGTTTCCTAGGGACTTTTGAATTACGCAAGGTTGTACCAAAGACATTTAGTTAATTAGGTAATCAACACTTGTAAGGACCAAGAAAAGTCCACATGCAGCAAGGTGACACGTAATTCATTAAAACATTGGCACACTTTCACTCATTCACACACAAAAGTCACTTATCACTCACATAGTTTTCTACTCGAAACTTGGAGGTCAAAGTAAGTTTCCTCCAAAGGGATTCTGAAACACCCCACCCTTTTCATGACGAAACTATCCACTCCCATTTAATTTCAACGAGGTTGTTTAACACCCCCAATCTCTCAAAAAAACAACATCTAACATTTTTTCTAAAAAACTCACTAAGTTTTCCTCCACAGGAGGTGCCAAAAGAAATATTTTAATCTAGGTAGGATTTCGGGGATAGGCATCCAAAAAAATCCCCGTTATCTGGTTCTCACATTGTCAAAACAATAGAAGTTCTCAAATAGGGAACTGAAAATCCTCCAAGTCAAGTGCTCCTAACACCATAAGGTAGGGAGATACCCATGAAGGGTTGAAGGCCAAGGTCTAGTTTTTCTGTGCATCCCCCCTTGAGGCACCCACCTCTTGGACAAGATGCAGCCTGTGACCCATTTCTTAGGCCGAAAATATAAATGTCGCACTTTGACCGAGGTACCTAGTGACCAAATTTTAGGACATCTACCCAAGTGGCAATTGTGGGCTGCAATTTCACCTTGATCATATTTTGTGTGGCTATTGGGAAATATCGCCAGCTCTTTCGGGATATGCCCCCTTTACCCCTCATTATAACTGATTATTTCATCCTTCACTAGTTTCTCTTCCGGTGACTTCAGACCCCACTCTTGAGTACTATTGGAAGGTCCAGTGCTATTTGAGAGGAAGGACGTTACATTTTTTAGGACACGAGTATTTGTTTTCTTTGGTTCCCCATGCATAAAAAACCCACTTATCCACATATATGCTTCTTTTTCAAAACACTTTATGTATGATGCATTTCTGATTACATTTTTTATTTAGATATATATCGTGTTAAGTTCAAAATTTTCAACAAAGGCTCTTGTTTATTTTCTCTCATCACAATTTGCACACATCCACTTAGCTAGTCGGACATCATAGGGGACCCACAGAACCCCCATCATTCTAGATGCTTGCTAAACCTCCCTCCTATTTTAGGGGGAGTTCCTAGTCTTGCCAACTCATCGAGCCCACCTTCTCACACTCCAGTGAGTGCCACTGTCTTAGGATCAAATTTGCTTGGGTCCACTTCCCAAGTCCCTTCGTCCACTCGCTCTCCTCTACACGGATGCGGGGGACCAACTTCCTCTCAAGGAGGAAGTACCAACCCACCTAGCCCCCCTCAAGTGTCAGGTTCATAGAACACTCACACCATGGTTGGAGCTAATCCTCCGCCCCCACTACAGATGCCATATTTGGCCTCTCTTAACATACCATATCTAAGAAAACTCACAAATGATCCTATATTACATGACCCCACATGGCCTGCAATGCCTACCAAACTACCTTCAGACATCCCCAAGTTTTAAGGAAAGGCAGGCGATGACCCTGCCAGCCACGTCATGACTTTCCACCTATGGTGCTCTTCCAACAACATTATGGATGATTCCATCAGACTATGATTATTTCAATGCACACTCACTGGCCCATCAACCAAATGGTATGTAGATGAAAAATCGGGGTCCCATGCGACTTTCGAGTCCTTGGCTAAAGCATTTTTGACCTTCTTCCAATTACCAATCTGCCACGACAATGGTCTTGAACTACTCTCTAATTTCAAACAAACCTTAGCCACACATATCGCTGATCACATTCACGAGTGGCATAGATGGTGTAGTTTTTGCAAAGCCAAAACCACCAAACAACAGTGTCTTGACTGGTTTCTCAGATCACTTGTCTCTCTCCTTGGTAAATATGTAGCTTCCACCTTCCCTCAATCAGAAGAAGAAGCCATCAGTAAGGCTCAACAATATGACCTCATCTATTCAGAATCAGGGTACTTATACACAGTACTTCTTGATCTCCCAAAGCCCATGCCATTCGGTTAAGACAAACTTGGGATGTCTCACTCAGTAGATGGATTGATTGGTAATACCATGCACCACAGTCCACAAACCCAACCACCACCAATGTATGGCACACCTCAATATCTACCTGCATATGGGGGAACCTCTTATTACCCCCCACCCCCTTTTCAACAACCATACCCTGTTGCTATTCCTCCACCCATCAGTGGGCCACCGCTAGCACCCCCAATGCAACCACCTATCCAAACAAGTTCTGGTACCCCCTCTACACCATATTATACTCTAAGTACTAGCGAAAGCACCATGCCTTCCTATGTACCTTACGGATCATAACTCCCACAGAATCCGTACTTTCCATTCCTTGGTCCTCCATATCCCATGGCACCCCCACACCCTCACGCTGGGGTGAATTTTGTTCAACCCTCTCCCGTTCAACAATATAAAAATTTCGAACAACTGAATACGGAAAATCCAACCCACCCATCGAATAATGCCAAAAAGAAAGGAAGAAACATGAACAATAACAACCCAGGTCAAGGCAGGATTCAACCCCAACAAAAGCAACCTACTGGGGGCAACTAGAATCAAGGGAATCAGAACCCCTAGAGGGGAAATAACAACAGGCGTCAATGGAGAAATAACAATACTATTAAAACCACCTTCCCTTGTGCCCTTTGCGGTGAGTTCAGTCATTATACTCATCACTGCCCCCAAATCGCTGATTTTAAATGGCTAAAAGACTTAGGCAGTCTACCACATCCTCCAACACCACCTGCCCCTCAGCAGGAAGCCCCACAATAGTACATGCAACAANCCCCCCCCCCAAGCCGTACTGCAGAATCCCATTCCGCACCAGGGTGTGATAAACACCCAATAGGACACACAACCTACCCCACCATAGTTGGGACAATACCTCAATCCTAACAATCCCACAGATCGTACCATCCTCCTCACTAGTGAAGAAGAAATCCTTCTGCAAACCCGTAGTCGTCAATACCATGCACCCGCTAAGTCTCTTCCCATTCCCCCAGAAACAATCCCCGCACCAACGAGACCCCCGTTGGTGACTCCTCTCCCTAACGCCAAAACACCTCTTCACATTCCTTGCATCCCATTGCACAAGAATGTCCACAACCCTCAAGATAGGGCGGCTCATAATTACAGTTTGTTCGATGACTTAGCACAATCCCTAGAACGGAAGGAATCCCTTCCCCCCCAAACGAAAGGAAGCCCAATGACGATTCCCATACTCACTACCACCACACCCTCTACACCCCCAATTACTACCCTCCCTGCCACAGCTAGGGGCAGGTGAAAGAAGAAGGAGCCCACAGCTCCAATTCCCCCATGCGTCCAACCCACTTGCACGCTATGTGAGAAAGATGGACATCAAACCAACAAATTCCCATCTCTACCTGAGTTATGGAACCTGATTCCACTCAATCAAACACCATCAATGCTCACCACTGTAGCAAGTAATGCCACTACCGCCCCTCACTCAAGTAGCAAAGGGTTGTGAACCAAATTCGCTTGTGCTATATGTTCATAATATGGCCATTATACACATCATTGCCTAGCACTACCGCGCTTCCGACAGACATTAGTTGCAGTATGCCAAAGCTTCCAAAATGATCCCAATCCAACTACATCATCTCTAGCAAAAATCATTGGCATCCATTATGTCACGACTTCAGTCAATGTACGTATGAGATGCCGTTGCTCTCTATGTGAATCCTTAAATCATTTTACATACCAATGTCCTATGATCAGTGAATACAGGCAATGCCAATTGACTCTGATTCAAACCCCTGCGCCCCCTATAGAATCGATGGTTGACCTTACCTCATCACTAGAGATTCTTCATATCATTTCTCCTGAACCCGAGGCACTCCCGATGCCTCCATGGTTCTTGGATGACTTATCCGAGGATTCACCCCCAAATCCCCCCAATTCTCCCATTCATTTCCCTATGGAAATTTTACACCCAACTACCACTGGTACTCCTCAGTACTTCGATATTTGGTTTATGTCTAGAGAACCATCACAATCTCATTACGTCGTTCCCCCTACTTCTTCATCACCTGAGGATAACCACATAGCGACAGTCACCGATATCACTCTTTACGATCCCTTGTATTCCCGCCAATTCCATTGTGACGAAGACATGCTCGAAGAGTTAAACACCCCCGACTACCCATGGGATGTGCTACACCACAGAGTGCTCTTATTTCCATAGGAATCCTCCACGCCTCCTAACCAACACCCCATATATGTGGTCGAAACCAAGGATTTTATCCCATCAGGGCATATCGACTGGTTCAACAACCCCATTCCTACCCCTGATGCTTGTGAAGAACGCAACATGGCCAACATTTCCCCAACCATCAAAATCGATATTTCCATAAAAAATGGAGTCATCGAGGAAATAGCCATTGGTGCCACTTGCACTCCTCAAGAAATCATTGCCTATAAAGCCCTCTTCCAAGAATGCCAAGATATTTTTGCCTGGTCATACACATAGATGCCTGGCCTTAATCCCTCTATTGTTGAACATCACATCAACACCTCGCCTAACATTACACCACTCTGTAAAAAACAACGACCACTACACCCATCCAAAGAAACGACCATTAAAGCCGAGATTGACAAATTACTTGCGGCTGGGTTCATCTACCCCATTGCCTATACTTCATGGGTTTCCAACCCTGTAGCCGTTAACAAAAAACAGGGCATTATCCACGTCTGCACGGACTTTCACGATCTCGATCACTCATGTCCCAAATACAACCTTCCAATGCCTTTCATTGATCATATTATCAACGACTGCGCAAGCCACGAGGCTTTGTCCTTCATGGACGGTTTCTCCGATTATAATCAAATCCAAATCCACCCATCCGATCAATAGAAAACCGCATTCACCACTCCTTGGGGTACTTTTGCATATCTTGTCATGCCTTTTGGCCTAAAGAATGTTGGCACAACTTTCCAACGAGATATGACATATATTTTTCATGATTTAGCTCATATCATTTTCGCATACTTGGATGATCTCACACCTTGATCCAAGAAACATAACCAACATCTTGATGATTTACGGATCATCTTGCAACGGTGTCGTTAGTACAACATCCTCTTGAACCCCCTTAAGTGCGTGTTCTACGTCACTGCGGGGCGCCTCCTCAGATTCATCATTTTCCAAAGCGGTATTACCGTGGACCCCCTTAAATTCCAAGCCATCACATAAATTCCACCCCCCCAGAATTTACACCAACTCTAGAGCCTACAGGGAAAAGATAACTTTCTACGACGATTTGTCCCAGACTACGCCACTCGAGCACACGGTTTCCTTTGCTTACTACGCCACGACATCCCATTTCATTGGGATGAACATGCCCAAAAAGCATTTTATGATCTTAAAATGGTGCTCTCCAATGCCCCTTTAATTAGTGCACCTGACTACAATTGCAACTATATCCTCTACATATCAGCCTCAGTTGTCTCAGTAGCAGGAGTTCTCATTCAAATCAACGATGACAATCGTGAGCATGTCATTTACTACGTTAGTAAAACCCTCTCAGGGCCACCCTTGAAGTATAAACACGAAGAGAAACTAGCCCTTGCAGTCATCCTTGCAGTCGAGAAACTGCATCATTACATTCTTCTTCTCACAACTAAGGTCGTAGCAGATTCCAACCCTATGCAATACTTGCTCAGTCGTCAGAAAATTAATGGAAAATTTGCCCGATGGATCATTATCCTTCAGGAATATGATCTTGAATTTTCAACACCCAAGAGAAAGAAAGCTCTCGTCCTCGCCGAAATTGTCACGGCCTTCCCCTCTGATACTACCATTGCCCCCATCAATAACGATTTCCCCGATGAACATCTCTTTTATATCACTTCGGATGATCCTTGGTACGACGACCTCCTCGTCTACCTCCGAACCCAAAAGTTTTGTAACCACCTCTCATGGGATGATCGCCATCGTATTCGCCACCAGCCCCCCCTCTATCTCCTCATCGGTGATATCTTATATCGGCGAGGGTTTGACACCATACTTCGTCGATGCTTGACTATTGATGAGGCCGATAGAGTCTTGAACGACTGCTATAGTGGCACATGTCGGGGCCATATTTCGGGAATGTCCACTGCTCAAAAAATCATCTGAGCAGGTTATTTTTTCCCTGCATTGTTTCACAATTGCATTCATGCTGTGAAGCGATGCGAGAAATGTCAGCTTTACGCCAACAAAGCAAGAGCACCACTTGCTCTTCTCCACCTAGTCATTACTGCAGGCCCCTTTTGTAAATGGGGCATCGACTTCATGACTTGTAATCCCCCATCCAACAATGGACACAAATACGTTGTTGTCATAGTCAATTACTTCACAAAATGGGCTGAAGCCATGCCCACCTTCAACAACACTGCTAACATTGCAGTGTGTTTTTTCTTTAATCACGTCATATCCCTCTTTGGAATACTACTCTAACTAGTTTCCGATCATGGGAAACGTTTTGAGAATGAGATTTTCGTCGAACTCTCATCTTGGTTAGGATTCTCCCACGAGTTTGCCTCACCATACTACCCTCAGTCTAACAGATAGGTCGAAGCAGTCAACAAGGTCCTCAACACCATGTTGCAGTGCATGGTTAACAAACATAAGACCAATTGGCATCATATGTTATTTTCCATGCTATGGGCTTATCGTACGGCTGTGAAAATGGCCATTGGTTTCACACCATTTCATCTAGTCCATGGGGTTGAGGCCACTCTTCTCATCGAGTGAGAAATTCCCACCTTACGCACCGCAATTGAGCTATTACCCGAAACTGCTCCAATGGAGTAGCGATTTCTGAACGTAGAGTCCCTGGATGAAGATCGTCGATCTTCATTACAGAACAATGAGGCAGCCAAAAAATGGTCAAAGGCCACCTTTGATCTCCATGTCAAAATTCACTCATTTCACGAAGGCGACCTCGTCCTTTCTTAAGATATCACTCACGATACCCTCGGTCATGGAAAATTTGAGTCACTATGGCATGGCCCCTACATTATCCAATATTGCCTCACCAAAGGTGCATACATCTTGGCTTCCCCTGAAGGCCTCTCTCTC
The DNA here is from genome assembly GCA_009831015.1 of Picea engelmannii. Lineage (NCBI taxonomy): Eukaryota > Viridiplantae > Streptophyta > Pinopsida > Pinales > Pinaceae > Picea > Picea engelmannii. The sequence goes on from ML783737.1 coordinate 582,923, forward strand.
AAAGAACCCATCAACAGGTTATACTTAAAGAAATTTTATGCCTAAGTGTAGCCATTCTACATTAGGTTATTTCTTTTATAGTGTTTTTAATCTTTTTTCCATCCCTCACATTTAAATTATCATTTGTGTTATTGACATATGCTTCCTCCACCGGCCTACCACATCGGTTACACCAACGACACTAACCAGTGGACACAAAATCTCTCTTTGGCAGCTTGGGCCCTCTATACCCCCTCACATGAACTACTTCACTCTAGCGGCATATGTTTGGGTTCAACAACCAACAACCAAACCAAATACACTGCCTTCATTGGCCTCCTCGTCGATGCCCAACATCATCGTATTTGTCACCTTAGCGTCTTTCTTGACTCTCAACTAGTCATCCTCTAGATCAACAATGTGTACCATGTCTGTGATCCTTGCCTCTTTCACCAATACCTGTAAGTTAGACTTTTATCTCGACATTTTTATTTCAAGATACCTCTACACACACATAAATCATCAAGAACCTGTCACAACATATATATAGATTAGACATCATCAACACATTAAAAAACACATGTAAACATCACATAGATCCCAAAATGTATACTCATATATATACAAATCGATCAACAGTGCCATCAAAATGTTTACATACATACATCATACAAAATCCACAGGCCAGTGGAGTATCTCAGTACAAAACTGGTCTCACTACACCAAAATGGGCTCACCAGCCTATATACAAGATACAAACATACATAGAGTGACACTCAAGGTGCCTCTAGAGCACCACCTTCTTCCCCTCCCTCAGGCGGTGGTGCCCCACCCACTACTGGTCCCTCTGGACCGGGAGGTAACCGTCCAGTCATCGCAGCACCTGCTACTGCTGCTAGTCACACCATGACCAGCCACGTCAACGGAACTCCCACACACTACTCCAGGATGCCCTCATCTTGGATACGTGACCACATTCCCTGTAGCACCACCTCCAGGCGGCGGCGAATATCCTCAAAATCTCCCCCAACTTCGGCTAGAGGAGCATGCGATGGCCCGACACCAAGGTCATCAAAACGATGTATCCTCGATGCTCTCTCGTCACCAGCTGGTCCTGCTGACGCTCTCATCAGCTCAACCTCACACCCGTGAGGTCCCACATCTGCACATACAAACAACCAAACGATAGTATCAACATCTATACAAAATACATATGTCATACTATCTCAAAAATCAACATATCAAAATCACAAACATACCTCGGTCATCAAACTCCTCCCCTGGAGGTAACACCATGTCCAGATCACCCCGGAAGTCAACACCATAGTATGGATATTGCAATATGACTTGCAGCATTTGCTGCCACACCTGTGCCACCTCAGCCGTAAAAAAATGGCCACCCTCTCCACCAACGTGGTGAACCAAAATCGTTGACCACTGCCTCAGTCGCATCTCTCGCGCACCAGGAGCGCCCAATAAAATACTAGGGTGCAACATCGACACCCTCTCCAAAAACCAGGCCACCACAATGGACCCAAAGGCAAAGTCCCTTGATTCTATAGACTGACATCTGTCCAGTTTCCCTACCATCCTGGCATGCAACATCAACCCGTAGGCAAAATGCTCACCGGCCAATGCCCTCCCCATAACCCTCAACTAACCACTACTAATCCGCTAAGTCGCGAGGGACCCATACACCCTCAAAATCATCGCTTCTACATAGCGATGAGATAGAGAATCCATCACCTTGATACTCACGACGGAGCCCGACATGTAGTTCTCCCTTGAACAGTACCTCCAGCCCAAGGTCGCTAATGACACGTCCGCAGGTAACACCGGCTCTGCCGGTAGGGGCGTTCCATGAAAAGGGAGCCCAGTCAGAAAGTATATGTCCTCCACTAGTGTAAAGGCGATTTTCTCTCCCCGCACCATAAAGCAATGCAGATCCAGACTCCACATCTGGATCACAAACTGTAGAAGATACTCCTACGCCTGTATCAACGGGCACTAAAAGAACTTCAGCAGCCCACAGGCTGCCAAAGTGGCACGAACCCCCAGCTCCTCAATAGCCATGACATCCCTCAGCTATGACTAGTCGTTCTCTCACCAATTGACCGACATCATGCCAATGATCACCTGCAACCACATAATACAGTCCTAGGTCAGCCATATTGACCATAAAAAATATTAAAAAAGATAAGTTTTGCACCCATCAGCCTTGCCCCCAAGGCACATCTATTTAAACCATAGGCGCGCACATATGCGCGCCTGTTCACCCCACAGGCATGCACGCATATCCATCCCACAGGCGCGCATGCGTGCGCGCCTACCCACCCTACAGGGGTGCCTCCATGCGCCCCTGTCACAAACACAGGCGCACATCACAACGCGCCTGTCCACTACACAACCGCGCACCCATGCACAGTTGTGCAGCAAACAGGCATGCATATCATGCATGCCTTTGTCCCTCCTCAGGGCTCACCCATGTGCGACTATCTGGATAATAGGCACGCATATTTCTGGATCGCCCGCGCACTGGGGGGCCCACACCCATAAAACCCCCTGTACGACCCTCTGTACAGGCCTTGCCCATAAATTGAAAACCTACTTCTATGCAGGATGATAAGACTACTAACTTGAAGCTCTATGGTCCTGAATCAACTACCTCGTTCTCCCCGAATCTCCAAATCTCCTCTGAATACCACTCGTCCAGTCACTCTGGCAGCAAGTACAAATGAGGTAGCAATGTGGGCCCTACAACTATATATAGGCCTTTCCGCCAAACTTCCAAACACCATTCTGGGAGCTCCAGGTGTCCATTTTTTGATCCGTCTTCAGCCACGGGATCAACATCCCATCATCTACATGAAAATAGTCCCCGGGACAGTTTTTACCCTTAGCCCTTGGGGATCCATTTTTTTTATACCCCGTCGAGGTACGCATGCTCGTGTTCAAAATTATCAAATAAATGCTCGTATGTTCGATTCTCTTCAGATATTGTTCATGTCAGGTATTTGGTTTTCATGTGTGCAGGTACTTGGTCATCATACATCAAGGCATACCCTTCAGGTATATACTTAGCATAGGCATGTAATCATTCCCTCTAAATCTCAATTGCATCTCCAGTCACACCCCTTGACATTTGCCTCTAGGATCCCCATCTCCGGCTCTGCAGTACCGACACCTCCATTGCATCTTAGGTACTGTAACCCGATAGAAATCTCCCCCACATGAGTCGTCCCATTCATAGCACCCTTTGGCACTTTGACAGTCATGCTATTTTTCAACCCTTTAGGGATGAGAGTCCCGATAGTCTTACCTCATGTCGTGAATCAACCACATACTCCTTCTCCTCATTTTGCTAGCTTTCCCAATGGACTCCCAGATTATCTCTTCAAGGTTCTCTTTTGACTACACCTCCACAGTATCATGAACCCTCCATTTCATCCACAATCATTTTGCCCATCTGCAAATTTCCCTCCATTTCACCTACCTCATACAGAAACCCACCCATGGGCCCCCCACCCTCCACCAATTCTCCAAGAAAATTGCGCCCTAACCGGCCCAACCATATTACATTGGGGCACCCATTTCTATATTTGTACACTCATCCCAAATTATTCTTTATTTATTTGGTAAACTGTAAAAAGCCTTTGTTTCCAGCATTTACATATCTTTTTGTTGTCACTTTTGGTGACCTTCTTCCCTTTTTTGGAAAACGCAACCCATGTCGCCCTTGGTTGGGGCACTCCTTATCATCTACCCCTGTTGGCATCATCCATATACTCTGAGTATCCCACAAGCCACTTACCTCTGCCCTCTGAGTTTGTTCACTTTGTCCTGCCTCTGGCACAACTTATCCCATGTCTTGTTGTCCCCCTGACACTCGACCGAGTTGAACGGTTGCAGCCACTTATCCTTCACACATACCCCCAACCAAGGGTAGTCTTGAGTCTTCATACATCTTGATTTCATCCATGTACCTCCTCAGTTCCTAACCTCACCTAGTAGATTTCATGAATCCCTTTTCTTCTTGGAGTCGCGTCCCCCTTTTTTGTCGACATCAGCATAGTTTCCAGAAGGGTGACAATATCTTGACTCTCATTACCTTTCCAATGAGAGGTCTCGAATGACACAGGGAGAACCAAAATTGCTCCCTGCTTTCATTGACCCCCGTAACATTTGACTTCAACACTTTCTCATGTTATGGTGGGTCTTAGTTTGCGACTATTGCAGTTGTTTCTTATATTTGTCGAAGACCTATGAACTTGGTTGGGCTATCAATGCCTACAGAATCCGTGAAACTTCTTATAGATGTCACTACCTACTGTTTAGAGTATGTTCCTCCACATAATTGTCTTTTTCCTTTATCATGACCGCCCCCGAGGGCGCTGTAGTTGTCTACATCAACACACCATTCCTTTTTGAGTTACATTACATGAGCATGGGGCATGCCCGCCTCATTTGTACATAGTTTATTTTTACACACCTTATGGAAGGTTGGATTCTACAAGTTCCCTTCTCCCTCCAACGGGTAACTCTTGACACTCCCACTATCTCTCTCTCTTACAATGACACTCCCAGTAGAAGAAACATTGATGAATTTCTGCTATATGTATGCTCCTAACCTCATCCATCAGGGGGCATCTGTTATCACTGAAATTTCATCCGCAAATGGTTACAAGAATCCAACATCGTCAAACAGTTATGAGGTCACCCATGGACCAAAATTACCACAAAAGAATTTCCAAAAGGTCCAAAAATTTACAACCAGTGATAAAATTAAAGTGTCCTATGACTACACAGGGCGCACGTGCACATGCGCAAAACATAAACGCAGGAAAAGCGCACATGCGCCCGATGCACGATTGTGTCACTAAAAGTCGCACACATCTGAGAATGGTGCATTTATGAGATTGGTTGGCCTCCCACCCACTTCTGGTTCAGCTTCCAAGTTGATTTGACACCCAAATCTCAACTGGATCCGACTGTGTGGCTGGTCAAAGACCTAAAAATGCACTAATTAGCCTCTTTTCACACTACAAGCTGGTTGCACAATACCTCAAACAGGTGCTATAAAACAAGGCCATGGGTGCACTTCATTTTCAAGGAATTCAATAGCAAATTTATGTTGCTACTATTCTCTTGAGGAATCCTCTATTCTCATCAAGAGTATACTAGCACCATTACATTGATCAATCCATCTCACCCCTTGAGTGGATTAGCTTGGAATTTTTTCACCATTCTCATTCAAAGTTGTAAGAAGAGCTTATTTGTGGGGCTCCAAGAGCCCTCCCTTGGAGGAAGAAGGGACTCATAGTCCTCTTTCTTCTTGGTGTTTTATTTCACTAATATAAACCTTGCCATTGGTGACATGCGTCTTATTGGTTTCTTTGTTCTTATGTCCTTATGCTCACTAGTTTAGTTGTTATTTTGTTTCTTAGTTTAATTCTTAGTTGTTCTTTTATATTTCTTTCTCTAACCCTTTCCTTTACAGCTGTCCTACTTAGCTAGCCCAACTAAGCTTGTAAGTACTTCTGTTTTGCTCTTCTAGGTGGAAAAAGAGGCGCAACACTCATATTATTTACTACCATTTTTCTTCTTAAGACTTTATGTAATAGATGAAGGGAAAAATGTATAGAACACAAATAATACATACACCATCCATAAATAAACATAATATATGACCTAGGAAACCCAATACTAGAGAAAACCCAACTAGAAGGTGAGGTCGCTCTGCTCACTTTTCTCAAAATGAAAGTAAAAATAAAGAGGCACTCTCTATGAAATTTCCTTTTATATTGTGGCATATATGGATTTCTAAATAATCTATCATCCTCTGTTATGTTAATATAATACCACTCATATGTTTTTGTCATCTATGGAATAGGATGCAATGAAAAATAATGGAACCCTTTCTCCTCCTGGTAGCCCGATATTTAACATATCTTGATAGTCATCTAGAGCTAGCACTTCAAATTATTCAACCCTCAATTAGTGATCGAGCTTGGACCTTCTAGAATGTTCTTAGAAAATTCACTACATGGCTAGCCCCACATGTTTAAGTAATGGAAGATCGCGTGACATCCACTCGCACCATGGTGATCAATATGGTCAGTCAACTTGAAGAAGGCATAACATTCACATAATAAATTTGACTGAGGTGATTATTGCACCATTGGAAAGGTCAAAATGGATCCAAAATATTTAAGATAGGTTTTTGAAACCAAAATTTCAAATTGGAAGAAACCACTAAAATGGCTCTGCAAGTTCATTCCTCCAATTTTTTTCACCCATGAAGCATCGAGATAGATGAAAAATGATATAATGATCCAATTCATATCAATTGGAGGCATTATCTTGAACCATGTGCTCACCCTCGGTCTCATTGATTTGTAACCCTATAGGATCTTTTTCCTCCACATCATCACTGCCAAACTTTCAAGTGTATATGACCTATTTCATTTTTTCCATTGGCCTGTGGTAGGCATTTATGAATTTAAACATGGTTTATTTAGGATGCCAATGGAATATGAAATTGTTAATTCTTAAGAGTGCCTCTCTCTGCACTAGGATTTTTGTGGTGAAATTGAACATCACAAAAAAATTATTTTTTACATTTCCCCAATCCCCCTTTTCTCTTCTTGTTTCCTCCTAGTTGTAAAACATTCTAGGTACCATATCCATTGGATGGAAAATCCTATGGACCAAATGTCTACTAGGAATATGTGTTGTCCATTTCCTTTCACAGAAACAAATATGTTCTTGAGGATATTTGGTACCCTTGTAATGGTTTAGTAATTCAAAGTTCGTTGTGGGATAAAACCTGAATTTATATATTCTACCACATGTGCCCATTCATATATATCTGTGTGGTGTGTCACCCAACAACGTGTAGGTGTTCCTTAACTATTACATCCATGGCTTGTATCCTTTGGGTCTCTGAGACCAACTCTTCCATCTATGCCAGAAATGTGTCAACTGGGATTGTACCATCAAACCATGGCACATCACATAACTCTGACATGATAAAGTGCACTACCTTTGTGATTTGTGTGCATTTCCTAGTTGTTACTTCATACAACTTATTCTTCCATCTTTTCATAACATCCTCTAAATTTGTGTCATAGGAATGCACACTTCTCTAGCTCAGTTCACCATCAACTATTGGGTTGACATAATCATCCCTGCCACTTGTGATATTTTATATGTTATCAATGATGGAAATATACAAATACTCATTCATGGGATCATTATATCTTTGACCCTCATTCATATCCAATGAGGCAATTACATGCAATGTTTCTGTTTCAGAGGACACATGTTGCTTCTTCGAGTTCAACATTGCATTTTTATCGAATACCCATTCAATGCCAAGTAGAGATGGGTTGGGGTATAAGTCATCCATGATATCAATCACCTCAAAATATGCTTTGGTATTAACCCCTTCAATGTTGACTTCCACTTTCTCCATCCTACCAATGGGATAAATTCTATATTGGTTGGCCAACCTGAGTTGAATAGGGGACCATACCAAGTTTGGTTTTCCCATCAACTCCCATTATTACTTCAGTAGTATATTCACATTGGATCCTAGGTCCAACATGACACCGTCCATATCATAGTTTCCAAGCTCAGATGTCATCTTGAATTCTCTTCCAATGAGCTTCTATCTTCTCACCTAATGCACATCCCATTCTTCCGTGGGGGAAAAATATCCATAGTGGTTTCTTGTTCCCCTATACATCTTGTTAAAATGTGTTTTAAATTATTTGTAGTGTTGGGGTCACTTACCATTTTAAGATAGAATCACAAGAAATCACTTACTTGGATCTCTATTTCAACCTTATGGTAAGTGTTGTGTTGCATTTTCTTCTTAGATCATGTTGTGTATCTCTTCACATAAGCATTCCTCTTCTTATACTTCCTTTCACATGCACACTTCTTCCCAATTCCCTTTTTCGTCATGCATTGCAATTATTCAGACACCTAGGATTCCTCCAATTCCCTCTACATTGTTCATTTTACCTCTTTGTAGACGTTGTCTTCCTTCAATGTCTTTTGTTATTCACATAAGAATTCATTTTGTTGCATGGAATTAAATTTAGGAGGTAATTTCATCACTTTCTTGATATTACCTTCTATATTTTGACCAAAACTTTCTCCTCATTCCAAGTCCATTCTCATTCTAATGCCTTCTTGGGTTACCACCCATACATTATCTTCTTTTGGCTTCGACTGATCTTTTCATGGCTCCACAGTCACCATATTGCAGTGCCCCTTCTTATCTTCCCATTTTTCAAACAAGTCTAGGAAATCCTATATGACATGATATGTATTGTGGAAATACCAATAAAGTGTGCATGGTTTGGTAAAGAACCGTGGAACATGGACTACTTCACCATATTTAAATTAGGTAGGTGATCTTCCTCCACCATCGTACCCTCTTTCACTTCATCTTCCATATCCTCCTCCTAGACCTCCTTTGTATCCTCCTTTATAAAATCCTCCATGGTATCCACCTTTCATTTCTTTTAGGACTCGGAAGGAATCTACAAAGTTCTACTACATAAGCTACAATGACTAATTTTTTTCACATCATGTCCCATGTATTTTAAAAACTCACACAATGGAGTATGAGTAGTTTTTTTATACTTATGTAGTATTGGGAAATGAGGAGGTATATGGCCCCATTATCTAAAAATATCACACCACTCAGTTTGTGGTCCGATTGGAAATGAATTCAACGCACTCATTTCCATGTAACTCCCCATCATAGGAAACCCATTCCTATGGTGACCTTTTGTGCGACGTGTAGTACACCACACATTCTTTTGCACTACCTTATTCTTATCCATATATTGTAGTTTCATAGTGAGGTTTGCAACCTGTGATCTAGATTTATGAGGGAAAAATATGAAACAAAAAAATAAGATAGAGACATAGAGATACAGTAATACTCAATTTCTAATAAATACTGAAATATACATAAATTGTAAAATAAAATATAGAGTGAAATGAACTTTCTAGAATGGTGGTATCTTATATCTAAGAAGAGATGTGACAGCTAGGTGCATTCGCAAGAATATGGTTACAACGAGGCTCTAAAGGCCTTTTTAAAAAAATAATAAATTAGAAATCCATAAACATCCAAAACCCTAACCCTGAAAGATGAAAATCCAAACGGCTTTTGGGCCCCGATGGGGGTAGTCGATAGGTCAACTTCCCTAGGGCATATATTTTGCATACAATATCTATTTGGGGCACTTGATACCTCACTGGAAATGTCTGGCCAAGGAGTACACATTTTGAATCTCCCATTACAAGACTCCAACATCTATTTGGTGTTTCCATGCCAAACAAAATGTCATTTATGTTGAAAGATTGATTGTCATTGATGTCAACCTTGAAGAAGTCAGGAAGCCCCAAAGTTATGGTTATGGAACCCGCAGTTGATCAAGGAGAAAATAAATTAAGGATAGTTTAAATTCAAGTAACTCATTCACGGATGGGAAATACATGTCACGTTGTTTCCGGTGATAGGTGGCATTACACATGGTTCCTCATGGTTGAGGAGTTATGGCCTTGTGAACTTGGAGGACCCCGCCAAATGATCTAGAACACCCTAGAAGGTCAACAAGTAGTTAGAGGTCATTCATTATGGGTAAAGGAGTTGCAACAAGAATTTAATTAAGCATAAAGTGGTTGCAACAAGAGAGTGTGGGTTATCCATAAAATAAGGAAAAGGGGTAAAATAGTTACAAGCTATCCACTAAAGGAAGTCACTTGAAAAGTATAAATAAGACTTCAATATACTCTTATTAAAAATTGTTGATCACATTGAATATATATGCTACAAAGGGTTATGGGAATGTACTATTGATAGATCTGAAGCAATGAGTCTGAGGAAACGAATTTTAGTGAAGCGATAAGTTGTAGGAGCCGAAGGGATGGAGTTGAGCTTATTATTCTAGGTTTTTTCTCGAGTCTATTTGTGAGTTGCAGTGAAGGAAGAGCATGAACATCTATGATTTGCAGTGACGGAAGAGCGCAAACATCCACCAGGCTCAGTGAAGGAAAATGAGGATGGATAGAGAAGCACATAAATCTGTGAGTTGCATAGATAGAAGGATGTGGACATCCACGAGACACAATGGGACAAAGTATAAACATCCATGAGTTTACAGAGCACATGGATTGGATTTGTTGAGAAAACTGAAGTTCAAATGATCAAATCTATCAGGTTAGCTACAGTTTGAGAGGTATGGTTTACTGTGTATGTTAGGGTATATATTCTACAATAGTCCAACACATAAATGTCCTAGTACTTCATGAGTATTTGTTTTTGAATTCATTATTGTGGATAATGGTATGAGGATTTTAAGCATAAGGGTTTGAGTAGTAAAAATTGATGAAGCATATCAACAGTGACCGGTTATGGTAGTGATAGTAACAAATCGGTAATAGGTTGATTGATTTACTGGTAGTGATAGTTTTTCTATATTTGTATTTATGGGTGGTTGGATGAGGCAAGGAAAGAGGGTTGTATCCTCCTTCTAGTTTGTTCCAAAGAATTAGGGAGTTGGAGCTTCCTTCAGGTTAGATCCTGAAAACTAGGGGGTTGGAGCCTCCTTCCAGTTGTAAATGAAAAATAAGGAAGTTGGTTCTTCCTATGAATTTATTTCTTCTAACATATAAGAAAATCATTTTGTGGTTTTATCCCACATTGGGTTTCCACGTAAATTTCTAGTGTATTGTGTATTTTTGGTTGATTATTCTTCATGGTTTATTTATACTACTGATAATACATTAAATTCTAATGATAAGCTATTGAATATTTCACATTAAGTTAAAGAATACACATTATGGTTAAAAGTGGTAATAAAGTACTTATACTAATTCACCCCCCCCCCCGTATCAGTATTCCAATAAATGGTATCGGAGCAGGTCCTTACATAAATAGTTTAACCATTGGAAGGAGATCATGGAATACGCTAAGATTGAAGCACCAAGGTTTGATGGATATAACTATGCCTTTTGGAATAAAAATATGGAAACCTTTTTATAGGCATGGGGATTTGATTTTTGGCAGTCAGTAGTAGACAGATATACAACACCAACCACTCCCCCAAATGACAAATATGGAAAGAAACATAGCGATAACAATTCAAAGGCTAAAGGAACCGTTCTAAGTAGTCCGAATAATTTAATATTTGTCAAAGTTATGGATTGCAATACTGCAAATGATCCTTGGTATAAACTTCAAAATATTTATGAAGGAGATGCTAAAGTCAAGGGATCTAAGATTCAAATCCTTAGAGAAAAATTTGAGCAATTGAAGATGAAGAAAGATGAATACATTGCATCCTTCTTTCTATGAGTCGAAAAAATAGTGAACACCATTATGGGATTGGGAGAATAATTTGATGAATCATTGATTGTTAAAAAGATCTTAATATCTCTTCCTATGAGTTTTGATCCTAATATATCATCCATGGAAGAAATAATAGATCTTGACAGTTTCAGTATGGACAATCTACATGGAGTATTCATAGTCGATGAAATGAGGTTTATAACAATATAACCCAGTCAAAAAGGAAGTAGCATTCAAGGAATCCATTAAGACAAAGAAGTGGAACAAGCTAAAGTCAAAACTATATTCTAGCTACAACGATGATTCAGAGAAAGATGAAGATGTAGAAAACTTTGTGATAAAGTTGAAAAGAGGAATCAATAAGTACAAAGGTATTCCTCCTTTAAAATGTTTTAATTGTTGTGGTATTGGTCATTTTTCTTCTAAATGTACTTATGCTAACAATAAAGATAGTAATGATGAAGACGACCCTAAGAAGAAAAATAAAAATCAAGAGGGAGACAAGAGAAGGAACTAAAATAAATTATTCAAGAAAACTTTCTACTCAAAGGAACACAGCTCCACATCAGATGAGGATGATGATAGTGATAGTGATTCAGAAAGAGTACTCCTCATTGCATTAGAAGATGATTAATACAATTTTGAAGAAGAAGGTGAATTCGATCTTAGAGAAGAATTAATCAGTGCCTTAGAAGATCTAGGGAAAGAAAGAAACAAAAGCAAGTCACTCAAGGAAGAATTAAAGAAGAAAGAAGGATCTCAAAAATACAACTCAGAAGAAATCAAGAAGAGAATCACGAAGTTAAAAATATAGGTAGAAGAAGGTATAAGGATTTAAGAAACACTCATAAATCAATTAGAATATAAGGATAAGATGATTGAAAGTTTGGAAGCATAAATAGTCACCTTAAGAAAAGATCTTCAGAAGAAATACATGCAGCAAAGAAAAACCAAGATATTGTATGATATCATCAATGGCCAAATTCCATACTATGACAAGTCCAGGATAGGATACAACCAGATGCATACTGAGAAAGGTTCAAGCTCCAATAAAACAAATCAGGAAGAAGAAAAAAAAACCTATGCATAAATAGTCAGAGGTTTCCATGAAGAAAATCACACGAGAACTAGAACATCTAGAATATTCATATCACATAACCAACAATAAACAACATCCCAAGAAGAATAAGACTTCATAAGATAAACAACATTTAGAAGATCATCTACATTCAGGAATCAAACTATTTTTCTTGGTTTATGCGATTCTTGTAACAATTTTGGTCGTAAAGTTGCAAACTGTAGATCCTATTCCAAGAACATAAGTAAATATGAAGGTTATTCAAAAAATAGTTATCTTAAAAAGTCATATGAAGAACAAAACAAAAATCACAATAATTTTGGTTCACTAAGTAATGAAATAGAGTGCTACAAGTGCAACAATGTTGGACACATGGCCAAAGATTGTAGACTGATTGTTCCTTCAAAGGAACCAAAGTAGAATAACAATAGTCATAAAAAATAACCGGAAAGGATATGGAGAAGAAAGTAGGATCAATTCAACACTAAAGAATTCTCACTTGATCTACAAGCACAACAAAAGAAAAGTGGGTGGTATGTTGACAACGGTTGTTCGAAGCATATGACAGGTGAAAAGAATAGGTTTATGACTCTGAAGAAGGAACAACATGGATAAGTTTCATTTGGAAATGATAACTCAACCAAAATAATAGGTAGAGACACAGTCAATCTTGGGAGAAAAGATGGCAAGGCATAAAATGTTCTACTGGTTGAAGATATGCAGCAAAATATTCTAAGTGTCTGTAAAATGTGTGATCAAGGACACAAAAATTTGTTTGAATCAGAAAGATGTGAGATCAAAAAATAAGGATCGGTAAAATTGGTGGCTACATCTAGAATAACCTAAAAAAAATACATATGTCTTGAATGAGATAGGAAGGGGAAAATGTTTCTTAGGAAACGAAAATGAAAGTTGGCTCTGGAATAGAAGGATGGGTCACATGAAATTTGATAACCTTGTCAAAATCAACAGAAAGGAAGAAATGAAAGAAATTTCTGAGATATCAAAGCCAACAAATACTCTATGTGAGCATTGTCTACAAGGAAAACAAACAAGGACCACATTCAAATGAAAAGAATACTCCATGAAAAAACCATTGGAGATTGTACACACTGATATATGTGGACCTACAAGAACAAAGAGATTAAATAGAAAAAAATACTTTATCCTACTAGTGGATGACTACACAAGAATGACTGCAGTTTACTTTCTCAGGAAGAAGTGAGAGGCATTCAAACACTTCAAGATATACAAACAAATGGTTTAAATTGAGATGGATTTGGAAATCAAGTGTTTGATATCATATAATGGTGGATAGTTTACATCAAAGGAATTTATGGATTTCTATGGTGAACATGGAATAAAAAGACAATTCTCGGTAGCTAGGACACCTTAGAAAAATGGAGTTGTCGAAAGAAAGAACATAATAGTACAAGAAATGGCTAGAACCATGTTCAAAGATTCAAAGTTGAGTGAAATATTTTGGACAAATGTAGTACATACAAAAGTTCATATAATAAATAGAGGAAATTTAGAAGTAATAGTGATAAAACTCCCTATGAGTTATGGAAAGGAATACTGGAAAATGTGAATCATTTCAGAGTATTTAGAAACAAATCTTATATCAAAAGAGAAGATGGCATGCTTGGAAAATTTGAGTCCTTAGTTGACAAAGGCATATTAGTTGGGTATTCAAGAAAAATAAAAGCATATAAATACTTCATTCCAAGACTCAACAAATTCGTGGAAATAATCAATGTAATGATTGACAACACATATGTACAAAAATACAAAAAGGAAGAGAAGATTCAAAAGAACGAGATAACGAGGAAGATCTAAAAGAAGAAGCAATATAAGAAGAAGAAGAAGAATAACAAGAAGAAGAAGAGCAGAGAGAAGACGAACAAGAAGATGAGCTACAAATAACTCCTAAGACACCTAACCGACGAGTACAAAAAGATCATCGACCATAATAGATTATTGGAAATAAAGATGAAGGAGTTGAAACCCAAAGAAGAATAGTTTCACTAGAACAACAACACCTAGCATTGTTATCTATAGTTGAACCAAGAAATTTTGAAGAGTCCAATAAGGATGAATAGTAGATCAAGGCTATGGATGAAGAATTGGATCAGATAGAGAAAAATGACACATGGGAACTAGTTCCTAGATCGAAAGAAAAGAATGTGATTGGTACAAAATGGGTATTTTGGAACAAGTTGAATGGGAATGGACAAGTACATAGAAATAAAACAAGGATAGTATGCAAAAAGATATTCCCAGGTTGAGGGAATAGACTTTGAAGAAACTTTTCCACTAATTATCAGAATGGAAGCAATTATATTAATCTTGGCTTATGCGTATTCAAAGAAGATCGTATATTAGATGGATGCGATATCATCCTTCCTAAATGAAGAGTCTGACGAAGAAGTTTACATTGAGCAACGAGAAGGATTTCAACTGTCAGAAAGGGAAGATTATGTTTGCAAGTTGAAGAAAGCATTATATGGTCTCAAGAAAGCCCCCAGAGCATGGTACTCAAGGTTGGATAGGTATTTACAGTAGTAAGGTTTCAGGGAAGGCAATGTAGACAGTAAACTCTACATAAATATAAATCAAAATAGCATATTAATAATCAAAGTATATGTCGATGACATTATTTTTGGAAGCGATGATGACAAGATGAGTCAAAAGTTTCGTAAAGACATGTAGAATGAGTTTGAAATGTCTTTTCTTGGTGAGTTGACTTTCTTTTTGGGACTTCAGATATATCACTATGATACAAGTATATTTATTTCACAGACCAACTATATAAAAGAAATGCTAAAACGGTTTGGAATGTAAGATTGTAAGTCTATAAGTACTCCTATGAAAACCAGTTGCAATTTGAGCAAAGAAGATGAATCCAAGGATGCAGATCAGAGACTCTACAGATCAATGATTGACATCTTACTCTGTGTGACGTCATCAAGACCAGATGTAATGCTAGCAGTTGGAAAGGTAGAAAGATTTCAATTAGCACCAAAGGAAACACATGCTATGGATGTAAAGAGAATATTCATATATCTCAAAGAAACATAAGATTATGATTTATGGTATCCAAAAGGAAATGAACTATCACTAGTTGCTTATATAGATGTACATTGGGATGGAAACATTACCAACAGAAGAAGTAAAAGTGGATAAGTTTTCTATTTGGGTGAGTGTTTGGTATCCTTGTTAAGAAAGAATGAGTCATCAATACCTTTGTCTACAACAGAAGTAGAATATATTGTAGAAGAAACATGTTGTACTCAGGTCCTCTGGATGAAACAAACTTTGCATGATATACAAGTGGAATATTATGAGCCCATTCTAATATTTTGTGATCATATTAGTACTATCAGTATCTCAAAGAATCCAGTTATGCATTCCAAGACAAAACACATTCCACTCAAGTATCATTTTCTACGGGAACATGCTACAGAGAAGAACATCAAGCTAGAGTACATTGGCACAAAGGAACATATTACAAATATCTTCACCAAACCTCTTCCAAGGAAGAATTTTGAGTATCTTTGATAGAAACTTGGAGTCAAGAAATTTTCAATTCTGTTAATATATATCATTGATTTACATGAGGAAACACTATGTAGATAAAAAGTCAGCAAAACAATATGAAGCTTGCAAAAAGAGGGAGCATCCCCAAGGAGAGAGCAGACATGGGGTGCATCCCCACGAATAGTGAATATAGGGGGAGTAGCCCCAAGAAAATTTTAGACAGGGGAGCAGCCCCAAGGAAAGTTACCCTTTTCCATTGATGTCAAAGGAGGAGAGTATGAGCAGATGTAGGGAAACATAGAGAAATATCATAGGTATAAAGACAGAGGGAGAGATGGTCACAGGGTGAGAATAAGGATGCACATATGCAATTCCATGCAATTAGTATTGAGGTATTTCATGAGAGTGTTGACATCAATGCGAAAGGGGGATATTGTTGAAATATTGGTTGTCATTGATTTCAACCCTTGAAGAAGTCAAGAAGCCTCAAATGTATGGTTATGGAACCTGTAGTTGATCGAGGAAAAATGGAATTAAGGAAAATGTAAACGTAGGTAACTCATTCATGGATGGACAATACATATCATGTCGTTTCCAGTGATAGGTGGAACAACACGTGGTTCCTCACGGTTGAGGAGTTATGGCCTAGTGAAGTTGGAGGACCCTCAAGAATTATCTAGAAGCCCCTAGAAGGTCAGTATGTAGTTACATGTCATTCATTATGGGTAAAGGAGTTGCAACAATAATTTAATTAAGCGTAAAGTGGTTGCAACAAGAGTGTGGGTTATCCCTAAAATAAGGTAAAATGGTAAAATAGTTACAAGTTATCCCCTAAACGAAGACACTTGAAAAGTATAAATAAGACTTCAAGAGATTCTTATTAACACCTATTGAGAACATTGAATATCGATGTTGTAAAGTGTTATGGGAATATACTATTGATAGATCTGAAGAAGTGAGTTTGAGGCAGCGAAGTTCAGTGAAGAGAGAAGTTGCACGAACGAAAGGGACGAAGTTGAGCTTACTTTTCTAGGTTTTTTCCCGACGCTATACACAAGTTGTAGAGAAGGAAGAGCGTGGACATCTGCAAGTTGTAGTGAAGGAAGAGCATGTACATCCATAAGGCTTAGTGAAGAAAAACACATATGCACAAAGATATACATTATATTATATATAATTTTTCTTTATTTTGTATTTATAGATAACTAAAAGAATGAGATAGGCTCTTAAAGAGAAATTAAAATTAATTTTAATACATAGAAGTCCATTACATAATAATATATCTTGGTTATTGTCACACTAAACACATAAGTTCTAGATTTTAATACATAGAAGTCCATTACATAATAATATAGCTTGGTTATTGTCACACTAAACACACAAGTTCTAGAGATGTGTTAGTAAAGCATTGATGAATGTTACTATAAAAGACTTTTTGATTATATGTACTAAGTTATAGTAGATAAACTATAAGTGCATTTCTCGAAAGGTATTTAGCAGTGGTCTGAATAGACTTTTAGAGAGTATGCCTCTTGAGAATTTGATTAGTTAGTTTAAAAGTTTAAATATTTTAAATTAAAAGTCACATGGTACATTAATAAGTATATGTTTCAAATATTATAATTTATAAATTATTTATTTATTATTTTAAAAAATAAAATAATTGTGTGAAGGGCTTGGAGCTTTATTCTCCCAACTAAGCTAACGCATATCACTCTCAAACTTAAATGAACTTTCTTCTCAATCTTAAACAAACTTCCATAAAATGGCTTAATATGATGCCTTACAACAAATTTTGACTGCTTGGAAATATATCTCTAATGCCTCACAACATATTTTGTTTAGTTGGAAATATATAATTCCACCACCTTTTGATTTAAAATACCAAAATATACAAAATATATATTTCCATCACCTTCTAATTTAAAATACCAAAATACACAAAAGCATTATAGAAATCACAAAAGCATTATAGAAATCAAAACTGTCATTTAGTTATATAATTAAGTTAAAAAACAATCACAGATATAACTCCACCACCTCTTAACTTAAAATATCAAAATTATACAAAAACATTATGGAAATAAATTTAAAAATATAATCAAAAGTTAAAAGACTAGCACATAACACACAGCAATAATAAAATGTAATATGAACATTATAGATATCAAAACTGTCATTTAACATGTAATTAAATTACTAAAACTGTGCAAAAATATTATAAGAAGCTATTAGCTTTAAAAAGAACCATATGACATTTAAGCAGCTAAATGCAATGTAAATCAAAATTGTCATATGATATGTAATTAAATTAAATTAAAAATTAGTCAATTGGATGTAACTTGGATGGTTGTGAGGAATGATTGTTATTCTTCCCACTAAAGTTCCTATAATGACATGAATAAGACTCTTAATGAATATGTTGTAATGGCTTATATGTTATAATGACTTCTAACCTATATGTATTTGAAAGTTATTTTTCGTTCAAAATTGAATATCAAGAAAATTACTATTTAACAGGGTGACGAAATTATCTAGCATTACAATTAATAAACATAACAGAAAAACCATGACTGGATTATCTAACACAGTTAAAAGTTCCATTTTTCACTCGGTGCTCCTGGTTCTATTTCCATGTATAAATTCTAATACCATGAACGTGGGTATATTGTGAAATTTCAGTCGATGCTCCTGCATCGTTCTGTTTCTATATACACCTGAATCCCAAATAAATTATAATACCAATAACACGAGTACACTGCCAAAAGACACTATTTGGTTTTTAATCAGACTAAATCTCACTCATTCACTTAAATTCTTCTATCACTGAAGAAATTGGTTTAGAAGGACTCAAGGATATTCCTCTCATGCAATGCTTTTGCTGTCTTGTTTATAAGGTGCGCTGTTGGAAATTTGGAAATGTCGGCAGGTTATTTTTCTGTCAGTGGCACTAAAAATGGGCCATTTCTGGACACAGCGTTTGCCTACCTGGTGTTGAAGATTTTCAGGTTGGACTCTTTAACGTGTACCCCGGTCAAGCATTTCCTGGTATCGCCGAAAAGACATCTGGTTCTGTACCCTCAACTGTTCATAGAATTTAGCTATGAATTCCTCGGCTTGCCTGTCGACCTGACACTCATTATTTTCTTCACCAGATGAGCTTATTGTCCTTCGAGACAGAGGAGACAACAACGGGCTCATTTTTTCAAGGGTAGGCAGATCACTATGGTCAAGGAAATCCTTGCTGAAGTATTCATTGCCGTCGTCGAAATGGGGAAGAGCAAAAGCATTTATACTAATATTTTAATGTAAAAAATATTTATTTTCTCGGTACAAACTTAATAGGATTGTGCAGAAATTTAAAATATAATTAGAATTTTATTGTATAGATTTACATTAAATTTATCAAATTAAAATTTACAATGTTTACAATCTTTTATTTTCATATCTTTTACTCTAAGTTTTACTTTAAGGATGTCACAATTTGCAATATATTCATTTTTTTTGTAATGCTTAAAATATCTTTAATATAATTGTATATTTTTTTTCTAGTAAATTCAGTAGCTAGTAAGTTACTCATATGTCATATTGAATTGGGTGCTCCTATATTACTTCTTCATATATAGGAAAATGCATCATCACATACACCTTGTCTTTAGACTTTTACTTATGTTTGTTTGCAAAGTATAAATATTCTTTTTTTGTATTATTTTTGTATTTTCCTATGTTTACTGTTGTTATTTGATAAGAACTAAACCTGAATTGACAAAGTAAATGCTTTTTATGAAAACTTAGCTTCAATTGAGAAAGACAATGTTTTTTATATAGAGATGTTATGATACAATTTACCAAATTATGAATCGACTTGAATTCCAAGATTGATGAAAACTCTAACCTTATGTATGGCTAAATTTGACAGCCAAAGAAAATTTGTTACAAGATTAGATGACTCCATCCCTTAGCCCTTAATGACTCCAGATGCTCTCATATTTTATAAATGATACCCACCACCTATCAATAGTGTCATGATCCTTTGTTAATATTATATGTAGCAAGGGACTTACCAAAGAGGAACATAAAAACATGCTTATGATTGGGATCGAAAAGGTAGGTCCAAGGTGGACCTTTCGATTTCATTATTTATCATAGGGCCCTTCCACAAAGTTGATGGTGAAAAATGAAAAATGGGTAATTATGACTTGCACTCTCACATGAATGCACATACATTCCTTCAAACTGTGATGTCCCATTCCCAAGAGTAGGCCAGGAGGGAGTGACTTAGTAGTCTATGTGTTCCCGTAGACTATAGTCAGGCACAAACAGGGAACACGATGGAGAAATAAGGAGGAATTGATGGCTAAATGATGAATTAAGACAAAATACTTAGGAAAAGTCACTTAAGTCTAAGTCAACGAAGAATTAGAATGAAAAGGTTCTAAAGGGGGACTTAATTAATTAATTATTCACCTTAGGAGGAAAAACGCCTAGCTTAAGTGAGGTCAATGGTGAATTAGATTGGGAATGATATAAAGGGAGGAATTTGACATAATTTCTCATTATGCATTGTTATGATTTGATGTTGAGAGTTCCCAGAGGAGGAAGAGAGTCAACCTTGTTGTTTTGTGGATTTCTGGAGGAAACCACCACCATTGATCGGTTTCGGTGTTGAGAGACACACCCTAGCCCATCAGAGATACCATCTAGATATTTCACCAAGCTATTCAAGAGTATCCAGTACTGTCAACGCAACTCAGCCAGTGAGGGCGCAAGTCAAATTGAGGGTTTGTGGAGTTGCACAAGGTCTGAGCTCAAGTTGCAGGTTCCTTCTGATCTAGTGGAGATCCAGCCAGGGCACTTCTATTGAGCCATTTATCATCAGATTTTGATGGTGGAATCTTGTAGAGCACATCATCCAACCATTTAGGGCGCAACTCTTCTAGCAATATATTTGGGGTTGTAGACGGAGCATCCAGACAGATCCGGGGAAACCCTTTCGACCCAGTTCCTCATTTGGTGAGATGATCATTTTGAGCCCTATAATAGTTCATTCTATCGGTGGAATCATTTGGGGTGCATCCAGTGTCTGAGGAGGACCGCAAACCCCCTAAGGATCTAGATTCACTACCTCAGAGGCCGGATCTGATATCTGACACTCATCCATTCCAGTCTAGAGGCTAGGATGCTTCTGTTGGAGTAGTTTCCAGCACATTTCGATGGTTTATCCTTCCCGATGAGTTTTCTAGCTTGTAGCGGTTACCGTATTTCTCCAGAGTCGCATAATTCTGCCAATCTATCCATGCATGCATGAGATCTAGCTTGCGATTATACTCTATATTTCTAGTGTGCTATTGTATTTCCATGCTTGAGTCACATAATATATGTTATTGGGCAGTTGATGTTCTTTACTTCCGCATGCATCCTTTATATATTGTTTAAACCATAAATACGCAACATGCACATGCAATAACCAACATGCACCTGAAATAACCAACATGCACACGCAATAACCATAAATATCTCAAACACACAATTGAAACGCATCCATAAACCCCTAGTGTATGAGATCTACAAGAAAAAACATTGGATCAGTAGCAAATATCTTGATCAATGGGATCAGGGATATTTCAGTGATATGAGAGCTTTAGTCCTGCTAGCCTATGACTAAAGACAATGAATACAACATAAGAACCAGATGGTCATGAGTACATAGGTGACGAATATGTCACTTACAATAGGCATAGGGAAAGAAGGGATAGGCCTAAATTTCCTCCCTTTCCTCCCAGTTCAGAGGAAGAGGAAGAGGCACACAGAGAAGCATAGAGAAGAGAAGAGCGCAAGGTCAAACATGAACCAGAGAGGAGGCTAGGTGACATATATGAGCGACCAAAGGGAAATGGTAAGGCTCATGTGGATCTAGATGCAACCTTCATGCATGTTATCAGTGATATGATAGTTAGTCAGCGGACCATGTCTCAGTCGTTGGCTCAGGTAGTGGATAGACTGGCTATGGTAGACATCCTAGGAACACAAGCCCCACATGCAACAAAAGAGAACTCAGGGGTAGGCAATAGACCCCAGTCACCCACTCACACATACACCTCTGTGAGTAGGATTCCACGTTCGTTGTTTCCTAGTTTCCAGAGGGCACCCCCGGTAGTAGCACAAATACCAATAGCACATAGACCACCCACTGATGCAAAGGACATTGCAGAGTATTAGAGAGAGTATGCAGCATTGGGCCATGAATTCCATCAAGATATGACCTTAGTCGATCATTGTGGACTCAAACTCAGGAACCACCCCAGAGAGCCACAGAGGGGAGGAACACAACAACAACAACAGTAGGGGCATAACATTGATTTCATCTGAAAAGTTGGTAAACTCACCATACCTTCTTTTGACAGATCGTCCAAATGCATCGCCAGAGCTTGGGTATAGAAACTAGACACCTACTACAAGCTAAACAAGATGACTGAGTCAGAGGCCATCAGTTTCACCACCCTACACTTGGAGGGTGAGGCACATGAGTGGTCGTATCATGGATTGGTGACATTGGGTCACAATCACATCATCTCCTACAGAGAGTTCACAGAGAGACTCATGTATAGATTTGACAGGAGGGATCCAGAGATCCATTTTAGAGATCTAGCTCAGTTGAGACAAATTGGCACAACAAAGGCATTCATCTCAGAGTTTTAGAGGGTAGTAGTTGCAGTGACAGACATATATGAGCCCCGATTGGTCATTCTATTCATAGAATGGCTCACATAACCCTTGAGAGGATGGGTGAAGGCCTATCGGCCTCATACCTTGTAGGATGCCATTCGACGCACTAGAGATTTGGCTAATTCAGTGCCAAAACCTAAACCCTTCACCAAAACCTTTATATTACAGAGAGACAAGGATCAAAAGAATCTTGAAAGGGAAAGGAAGGGAAAACCCAAGTTGGATGATGATACACGATGAGAGTTAATGAGGAAGAAGCTTTGCTTCTCTTGCAGAGACCCTTGGGTCCCAGGGCATAGATGCATGGGAAAGGGACAGATCCACTACATCGGAGTGGAATCAGGGAGTGAGGAGGAGGATCAGGATATTGAGGCACAAATAGATAGGGATTCAGAGACTGATACCACTCATGAGCTAGAGCAACAACCGAATAAACCTTAGATACCGGCAAGGGCACAACCCAAGTAGGAGGCAAAACCTCGTAGAGAGGTGAAAGGGGGAACCATACCCACCCTTTTAGGGATGAAAAACATATTGATTCACGATGAGAAACTTGCAAAGAAATTCATGGGCCAACTTGGTTGGTGTGTGACATGTAGAGTACCAGGAAGTAGGTGACCTAGAGAAATTCAACTCAAGTTTCATGCATAAAAAAAATTAAATCAAATTTGGAACTGTCTCCTAAAGCTATGCACCTTCTAAAAACGCGTGATGAGGGATGCCACCTTTCTACTTTACAAGGACCTACACCTTTTTGGAAGGACGTATTGAAATTACATGGAAAAATCAACACAAATCCCAACCAACCAAACATGCACTCCAATTCTAACATAGAAGTATGCTTACTCGGGAGCAAACATATCTTTTTTTCAACGAAAAAAGATGGGCAAAAAGATGGGCCTGAATCCGATCAGATTTTCAGAGGTAATCTGAGTTTCGCATGGATCAAAGTTCCATGCATTTCAGAACCTTACCCTAGAGGTTTTTCCCCATTTTAAACCAACCTAGATACTAAAAAAATCAATCAAAATTTTGAAATAATAAAAAATTTAAAATGAGACACCTACTAAAAAAGTAACTGAAAAGAGAAGATTACTTCCGAGTTAACCCACTCCCTCAAACATATCCTCGTGATACAAAATCATTGTAATCATATATCGTGGACTACTTTGGCATCTCACAATTACATCGTGCACGATTCAAAGGTTGAGGAAGAATTTAAATTTCACTGAAAAATCAACACACAGTCCATCCAACCAAACATATATTATAGTTCAAACATAGCCTCGTGATGCGAAATCATGGTAGTACTTATAACATATATGATGCACTTTGGCATCTTACAATTCGAAGTTCTAAGTGGTAGGGTTAGCATGGGATTGACCCACAATTGAGTTTATAAACAATGCAAATTTTATTTTTCTTATTATAGCAAAAACATTATACCTAATATTTTAAGGTAAAAAATATTTATTTTCTAGGTACAAACTTAATAGGATTATGGAGAAATTTAAAAGAATTTTATTATAGAGTAGATTTTATTTATTTATTTATTTAGATTAAATTTATCAAATTAAAATTTACAATGTTTATAATCTTTTATTTTGATATCGTTTATTGTAAGGATGTATCAACTTGCAATATATTCATTTTTTTGGTAATGCTTAAAATATCTTTAATATAATTGTGTTTTTTTTCTAGTAAATTCAACAAAAGTTACTTATATCTTCATATTCATTTGAGTGCTTTTATATTACTTCTTCATATATAGGAAAATGCATCATCACACACACCTTGTCTTTTACTTATACTTGTTTGTAAAGTATAATTGTTTTATTTTTCCATTTCCCTATGTCTACTGTTACTTGATGGGAACTAAACCTGAGTTGACAAAGTAAATGTTTTTTTTATGAAAACTTAGCCTCAATTGAGAAAGGAAATGTTTTTTATATAGAGATATTATGATACAATTTACATAATTATGAATCGACTCGAATTCCCACATTGATGAGAACTCTAACCTTATGTATGGATAAATTTGACAACCAAAGAAAAATTGTTACAAGATTTGATGACTCCATCCCTTAGTCCTTAATGACTCAAGATGCTCTCATATTTTATAAATGATACCCACCACCTATCAATGCAAGTGTCATGATCCTTTGTTAATATTATATGTAGCAAGCTACTTACCAAAGAGGGACATAAAAACATGCTTATGATTGGGATAGAAAATCTAGGTCCAAGGTGGACCTTCCGATTTCATTATTTTTCATAGGGCCCTTCCACAAAGTTGATGGGTGAAAAATGAAAAATGGGTAATTATGACATGCACTTTCACAAGAATGCACATACATTCCTCCAAACTACCTAAGAGAGTACTCCATGTAGTCTACCAAATAGGCAACGTGTGCACACTTTAGAAAATTGCATGCATTTATAATCTATTCACGTTATTTTTAACACAAATGTAGTATTTTAGTAAATTTTCCATAATTTTTTACATTGAGATCCATTTTTTACATTCTCTAGCTTCTTCGAAAGATCTTGAAGCTACAAAATGTTTATGTTATGATTTTAATGCTTTTGCATAGAAATTTTGTTATTTCAAAATATAGAAAACGAATATGTAGGCCATTATTAATACTCAAAGAATGCATACATCATCTAAATGGAATATTTGGTTTCCAATAGTAATATGGATTCTCCTAGTAGGTTTTTCATGTGAGGGATGGGTTTTGGAGACTTAGTGACTGCAAGAGGAGGAAAACAAGGGGATTATGCTGCAACTGGTGCTTTTAGGCTAATGGGACATAAGAAAGGCCTCAAATCATCACATGGAACCTTTAAAGCGAATATGATTTGTAAACTACCATGGATATTCCATTGGATAGTTCATCACAACAAATATAATAAAATACTGCAATTTTTGTCGTGAAGGTTAATTTCCTTTAGACCTAATTTTTTTTAATTACTGGTTTTTTGCTTAAAATGTATGAAATAGCTTAAATATGAAAAATAAAAAACATAAATAAACCCTCACAAATCATTGACAAATAAACACAAGATATAACCTGAGAAGCATAATGTGAGAGAAAACCTAACTAGAAGGTGAGGTCGCTCTACTCTCTTTTCTTCAAATCCAAGTACAAAGAAAAATGAACTCTATATGGAGTTTTCTTTGAAGTTGTGGCCTATATGGATGCTACATAATATCTACTCATCTATTATGTTGCCAAAATACCACCCCTAGGTTCTTTTCTCAACTATGGAACAAATACAATGCTAAAGAATGGAAACCCTTCTCCTCCTGGCAGCTTGACATTTAACATTGTCCAATAGCCATCTAGGGGTAGGGTTTTGACTTCCTCAACCTTTAATTGTAATAATATTTTGGAACTTCTAGAATATTATTGAAATTACATATGCGGCTAGCCCCATATGTGCGAGTAATGGGGGTTGGCATGACATCCACTAGTACGATGATGGTCAACATGGTAGGTGAACTTGCAGGAGGCATACATTTTTCATATGAGCTCCTATTTGATGCAATGTTTACACCATTGGAAAGGTCTCAATGCGTGTAATAACATCAAGGGATATAAGATAAATGCATTAAATGTTTGACCCCAAAAGTGTTGTTTGATGCCTCAAAATGGTTACGAAAGGTTTCAAACCTTAGATTTTCAAACTAGGACCTACCATTAAAATGACCCTGTAAGTTGATTCCTCCATTTTCTTCCACTCTGGAAGAATCAATATAGATGAAAAATAGTATAATAATCCAAGCCAGACCATACCTCCCCATTTAGGGAGGCTTTTTGTCCCCAATGAGGCAAGTAAATTCTTCATCTACCTTCTCCCTCGAGTACCACTTTTCTTTTCCTAAAAATTATCCTTTCAAACCAATTTTACAAAGGTCATGGTACCCTTTTCTTGTAGTTTTGCACCACTTCTTCCTTAGCATCTGGTGCTAAGTCCTCTATGGAAGGTAATACCTTCTCCTCTTCTTGATCCAACATGGAAGGCTTGTAGAGTTTTATATTCTCGACATTTACCACTAAGTAAATGGACATGTATGGGGGTAGGTAGTATGTAGGTTCTATCTCCCACCTTCTACAATATCTTGAAAGGTCCATACCATAGTGTGTTAATATTCTTACCAGGACCCTACAGTCTTTCATTTTTCATCTGTAACCAAACTCTATCTCTTGCTAGGATATTTAGACACTTAAGAGTTATTTAAGATCAAATTTGTCTAATGTGTCATTAGGTTAAAGTTTCTTTGTTAGTGTGTTTATTTAGTATGAATTAGTATGCATTTTTATTTATGTAATCCAATGGTCATGATATTGTTCTAGAAATATAACGATTTGATGACTCATTTTCTCATATATCTTAACAACTACATTGATTTGTGGCTTAATACCTGACTGGTCCATGATCTCTATTCAAAGAGCATTGAGGTTCATTTTCCAATGATCGATTATGAGAAAATCTCTTGTAATGTTTTTCTTTTTCATTAATAAATTGTCTCAAGTGGGCACATTGGTTGGGCCCATGGATGTTTCCCCACATTGGGGTTTTACCACATAAAAACATTGGTGTGTTGATATTTGATTTGGTTGTGTGAGTGGTTTTCGAAGGTATTCATCCTTTGTTGGAATACCATGTGTTGTCAAACATGGTACTAGACACTGTTTGAAGACCCGCTTCAGTTGTATATCGAGATATTGAATTCGTGTTGCCACATTTCTAGTTTATGTTATTTTCATACACTTATGGGCTGAGAAGAATATTCCATTGCATCTGGAGTGTTTGTTTAAGTTATAAACACTTTTTTTTTCACTGGAAGAGGTTTTCATTTTCCCAAGGTATGACCATTTCAGTAAGATCTAGAGATATAAAGCCTAAATATTCCCTTTTAAATTTTTTTACAGAAACAATATTTTGGTTTTATTTTTTTATTTACAGATTCCTACTCTTTCTCATCTACATATACTCATTTTCCTGTGTTTTGTGCGATCTCCACAAATCATAAATTGAGAGGAATATGTTTTTTTGTCTGCATATGCTCTATTCCATGCACTCCATCTGACCTCGAGAAAATCAGAAATAAAGAGGAAACTTGCATTTTCTAGGTAAGCTAACTGAGATCTAACCCCATTATTGTTGTCGAGAAGCGATTTTGTTTTCTTGTGTGAACACATGAAAATACGTTTTTTTTTAAGCATAGACCTTCAGATGGAGCTCCAACAACAACAATCACAACAACACCAAGTCAATCCTCCTCCTTTACAATTATAATGTATTTTTCACTAGTTCACTTGGTTGAAAGTTTCTTCATTTAGTAAGAGGTCTTGAGTTCAAGTCTCTTTTTTCTTTACTTTTTGAAAAAGCTCATGCATTCATTAAAAGTGAATTTCACTTAAATTATAAAAGTGCATCACTATAAGTAGATTTAATATTACTTTTTAGTTACTTTCTTCATACAAATTTAATTTACAAAGTAACTTCATTGTAAAAGTGATTCACACTTATTCTATAAAAGTGGGTCACTCCATAAAAACTTATTTGTAAAAGTGAGGTTATAAGAATGTTAGTGAAGGAGGGGCATGCCTACATAGACCAACGTCTACTTGCCACATGACACTTTGATTACCATTTATGAATTATTTGAAAAATCCATAACTTTCATGCCTCAAGTCTGTTTTTAGTGGTGTATTTTTTAAACAACATATTTTTTCCAGAAATTTCCATCCTTAGCACCAGTTTTATCGTTTTAATCCATATTCTATGTCTATTTTAATATCGATTCTCCCAGTGATGCTTTTCTTACCAATACCAACTAATTCTCATGGAAATCCCATATGGAGTATGTCCTAAGAAGCAAATAATTGTACTAGCTTACCTTGGGAAAAGAACAAGAACCCAATAATGTCGAAAACAATCCAAATGGGATAGTAAGAATGACTAAGTACATGGACTAATCGAAATGTCCATTTCTCATGATTTAAGGTTTCACCTTCAAGAAATTGATGACCCTGATGAAGCTTGGGAAAATATTCAAGCCATTTTTGGTAAACACAATATTATTTGAGCCTACCAAATTGAAAATCAGTTAATAAATTTAAGTCCCAATGATTTTCCTTCCATTGAATATTATTTATCTAAGTTTAAAACACTTAGAATTTTATGTAAAGACTGTAAAATAGATGTGAAGGATGACTGATCCATTTATTTAATTCTGGATAATTTTGGTAGTGCATATTCTATCTTTTCATGTACCTTTTGTGCCACCAGAGAAGCTCTAGGGAGTGATTACCAAACTCCCAATCCTGATTCCTTTTTTTATTCTCTTATTTGAGAGGAAGATAAACTTATGTAGCTTGGATTAGTCAACATTGTAGGAACTTCCAAAAAATCCTTAGTGTCTCAATATAAAGATAAATCCAAGAATACAAAGAAGCAACATCCTCACCACAAAACCAAGAAAAAAAAGGGTCACAAAGAATCTCATCCAACTTCTACTCCTAATGCTGAAAAAGGAACAAAATCCAAAAGTAAGAAGACTGACATAAATTGCAACTTTTTTGGGCAAGATGGTCATGTGGAGTTTAAAGTTTTTAAAAGGATAGAAGCCTTATAAGAAAGGATGAAGAATCATAACATCAGTATTGATTCTTCTTATTATAACTCTTCTTCTCGTAGAAATGCACTTTCTTCTTTTGGTTTATCCTTCAATGAATATTCTACTTCTCCCTGTAATGAGTGGCTTATTGATTCTAGAGAATCTTATCATATGGCTAATGATTAAGTAATTTTTTCCACTCTAAATTAATGTACCACCAAACAAATATTTGTTGGTGATGATAGATCTCTCAGTGTTGTATGGTCTGGAACAATTCAAGTAGATAATGGCCATTTCAATGATGTATTATGTGTTCCAAGTCTTTTCTACAACCTTCTATCTGTGTATTTGATCACTTATTAATGTGAAGGAAAAACCATAGACTTTTCATATCACCAAGTTGTAATCAAGGATTTAAAAGATCCTAAGAATGTCCGAGCAATTGGAATTGTTGATGATATTATTAAGTTGTACAAGTTTGACAAATTTGGGTCATCATATTTTCCATTAGTTTTTGTTACGCATAGAAATGACTTGAGAAAACTTTGGTATGAGAGGTTTGGTAATATAAACTATCTCTCGTTCCAGAAACTATGTAATCAACATATGGTGACTATTCTTCCTTTCATTTATTGCAGAGAAGGTGTTGTGCCGATTGTGTTCTCAACAAACATCAATGGGAAAATTTTGACAAACATGCCTCTTGACATGCCTCGACCCCTTTGCATCTGTTCATAGTGATTTTTGTGGTATGTTTTCTTCTCCTTATTTCTTTGGGTGAAAGTGTTTCTTAAATTTCATTGATTAATTCTCCAGATGCACTTGGGTTCATTTCCTAAAACTTAAGAGTGAATCTTTTGAAATTTTTTTGTCCTACAAGGACCTTGTAGAAAAAGAATATGGACATCATCTTCAAATGTTAAGAACAAATAATGGAGGTAAATATGTGAACAACAAATGTACAAGCTACTACATTGCATAGGTAATTCAAATCCAACATATTGTCCCATATACACTACAACAAGTTGGTGCTATTGAGAAAAAGAATCACACATTAAAATCAATGGCTAATTGTATGATCTAATCTAAGGGATTAAGTCTTAATTATTGGGTGGAATCCATCAACTATGCTATTTAAGGATTTAAAAAATACAACACCAGAAGAAGCATTTACTAAAATTAATCTAGATGTAAACCACTTCTTTGTATTTGGTAGTGTAGCATGGCTCACATTCCTGATGAGAAAAGGAAAGTGTTGCAACCTAAAAGTGAGAAGTCCATTTTTGTTGGATATTTTGAAGATGTCAAAGGTTATTGACTTCTTCAAAGTTGTTGGTGCAATTATTTGTTTAATATATTACAATCATTAATACATCAATCCGGTTTCATAATCAATAGAGTTGATGCACTATGTGTGTCGATAATAGATAAGTTTCTATGTCTGATGAGTATAGACTAAATAAGAAACACTCCAAAACAATACTCTGTTTCACAATCTTCAAATAATATTCTTCACACAGTTTAAAAAATAGAAAGAAAAACTCATAAACAAAATATCAACAGGCATGTGATTTAAAGGTTCTTGCTCATATAATGAATCTATTCATTTACAGGCTCATGAAAGGAAAATATGAACTTTGACTTTTTTTCCTATAGCAACTAATTTAACAACAATCTGTAATTAACTCTCTGTACATTCTTAAAAGGAAGATCATTCATAACCTAATCATTCCTAGAAGAAATACTAGGTGTAGTAAGATACTCCATTATAGGTTCATGTAGGGTGACAAATGGAGATATTAGTTGTTCATGTATTTGCAAAATATATATATATATATATTAAGCATTCAATCTAACAAATGGTTTTCCACACACACACACACAAGAATAACAAATATTTACTCAGAAATCTGTATTTCAATTAGAATTTTTCACTCACTCAAAATTACCACAAATCTATATTGTGTTTTGTCAAATGATTTACTGAAACACAACATAAATAAAATTAGATACTATGATCAAAACACATAATTTTTTTATTCACACAAAAACCAGAATTATATTCACACAGATAAATACAAGGAAGCTTACCTTGGTTGGGTTGGTGTGCCCTTTCTGTACCAACATGGTAGCTTTAAAAGAAACTTAAAGAATGAAGAATGTGATCACACACATAAATTCCATAAACTGTAATTCATATCATTACTTCATTAACAGGTGTACAATCAACAATTTTTTAAGAAATTGAGTCTATAGCATAACGATGCTTAATTATATCTATGTATATCTATCATCTACAAGGCCCTCTCTTTTAAAGAGAAACAGTCGTTACAACCAAGAACTGGAGATAACATTAAATGATTGTGTAAATATTACAATTGGTTGATATAACATTTTTCATGGAAACAAATTCATCCTCATGAAACGAAGTGAATGAGGATGAAGTTTATCATTGTCTTCAACAAACAAATGATGCTATAGCCAACAAATTCCTTGGAACCATCGAAATCAAATTTGTTTAAACACCTAAGCCTACAGATGTGGAACTAGTACTAGATGCGCATAGATGGAACATGAAGATTGGTACCAGACGTGTACAGTCAAATACATTGCTACCAAACTATCACAAAAATAGGTACCGGACGAGTTGAGTACCAGATGCATGCAGACAAGTACCGGATGAGGATGAGCTATGTCATAAGGTATGCTTGGATTAATCAAGGTAATTAGAGAGAATTTAACATCAATCATTCAATTCCAAATATTAATAAATCACATAAATCATGATTTAAACATAGGTTACCTCATGTATACACAAGAATGGCTAAAAGACATGTGTTTGAAGAAAATAGGAAAATGGTGCATATATCTGAGGTAAATTTGGCCAAGATAGAGGAAACGATAAGGTAATTGGAGGCATAAAAAAGGATACCCAACATTCCCCCATGCCCAAGTCATTACATGTTCTCATGCAAAAATTTCCAAACTGGATCTCAAAATTTCAAAACTGGTGTTGTTCTTCCATCCTGACTTAACATTAATTGCTTGGATTGAAGATATTAAAACTTGAAGCCTCATCCTTAAGTTCCCTCTTAATAACTCTTGTGTACTGTATCAGGTGTAGAACCATATTGAGCTTGACAGAGACCCCATCATGCTTATCCTGTAACCTTCAGCTATGCTACTTCAACTGTGCATTTTCTTTCTTGATGTATCTGTCCAAAAATTTGTAGTCCTCCACTTCTTGCTTCAATTCTTCCTTTTGTTTTGTAATCCTTTCAAATTTTAGTACCAACTGATGTTTAATCAAAGAACTGATAGGTTCAAGTTTTTCTTTCTCATTTACCTCCTCCCTGGCTTCAATTTTATTCCTTAAATCCTTCAGAGTCTCCATTACTAACTCCTGATTTTCACTAATAGTTGCTACATCCATATCTTCTTTATTTAGTGAATTCAGAATGCCAACTAGATCCTCTGGAAAGGAAGGAACATGAGTAATTTTCACCTATTTATCCTTTCTTCGAGTAGTTTTGAGTGCTAGACATGATACTTCATCGGGTTCGCTAACAGAAATGGAAATCTCCTAATTAATTAAATACTCTATTCTAAAATTTAATAATTGATTAAATACTTTGTTCTAACAAGGTCTAACATTTTTATTATATTTTTCTAGGCTATATATATTTTTATTGACTCACAATTTAACTACGCGACGTGCCCTTCAAGACACACCTCCATTCTCCTAGGGTTCCACTCACCTTTGACTAGTTTGGAATATTTTCTGACACTTGGAGTCAACACTTGACTCGGTCAACCTTGTGAGAGACTAAGGGTTGTTTAAGGAATACATATTCTTATTTATTGCGTGCCCTTTAGAATTCTTCATGATCAACTATCTCATTCTGATCTCAAACTATCGTGAACCTCTCGAACTAGGTAATAGTTAATTTTCAACCTATAGTTCAGTTTACGGTGGGAGTGCCACTAGGATATGACAGGGAAGTTGCTACACCTCTCCCTCATTTGTCTGGTTTTTTGTGCATGACCCCTTTAGTCTTTATGTGATTTGGATTAGCAAGCGTCATCGAGACTGCATCCAACGACAAGAACATTGTAAATAATCCATATACATAGCATCCATATTGAATTCATCATATATACATGTAAATCAATAATCAAAACTCAAACCAAATACAAGTCCATTCCCTGACTCAATCTAGATTCCAAGGAAGTTCGTTGATGCCATCAACATCATCAACCTATCATGTATCCTTCACACTCAGAGAAACTCATCAATAATACATGTTGATAGATATATGCATCTAGAATTTAACATATAATCACAATGACATCATAATTTATATCTCATAAGCAAGGCATAATCATAATGTATCATAACCAAATAACTTTCTCTCAAGTTTCCTCAAAGAATAAGTTAGTATAAATGTGCTCAGTGGAACTGGATATTACAACACAAAGCTATAACCTATAGAGTTTATGCTAAGAACAAAAGAAACTATGAAGGTCACCCTAGAATTAATAATATTAGAAATTCTCCTGAAGCATACAACAAAAGATATAACAGTTTTGGCTCATTGAACGTTGAAGTAGAATATCATAAATGAAAAATTTTGGACACATGGAAAAATATTGCAGATTGATAGTTCCAAGAAAGGAACCAAAGAAGGAATTCAACAATCATCAAAAGGGACTATCAATACTTTGGATAAGGAAGAAGGATAAAATAAATGTTGAAGAATGCTCCCTTGCACTATAGGAAGAAAGCAAAAGAAGTGATTGGTACATTGACACTGGTTGTTCAAAACATATGATAGGTGATAAGAACATATTTATATCTATGAAGAAAGAAAGAGATGGATAATTTCCATTTGGTAATGACAACTCAACCAAAATGGTGGGGAAAGAAACAATCAATCTTGGAAGTAAGGATGCCAAGGTAGAAAATTCGCTACTTGCTGAAATTATGAAGAATAATTCGTTGAGTGTAAGTCAAATGTGTGATCAAGGACATATGTGTATATTTGACTCAAAGAAGTGTGAGATCAGAAAAGAAGGATGAGTGAAATTGGTGGCTACAACAGTAAGGACTCCAAACATCATATACATATTAAATGATATTGGAAAGGAAATATGATGCTTGGGAAAGGAAAATGAAAGTTGGATTTGGCACAAAAGAATGTGACACGTGAGATTTGAAAATATGGTCAAAATTAAAAAAAAAAAGGAAGAAGTTGGAGAAATTCCTGAAATCTCAAAATTGGCCAGTACTATGTGCAAGCATTGTCTACATGTAAAACAAACAAAAACAAAATTCAGATCAAAGGAATAATCTACAACAAAGCCATTGGAAATTGTGCACACTGATTTATGTGGACCAATGAGAAAAAAATGAGTAAATGGTGAACAATACTTCATGCTACTTATTCATTACTATATAAGAATGAATGTAGTGTCTTTTGTCAAAAAAAATCAAAGGCATTCGGAAATTTCAAAATATTCAAGGAGATGGTTGAAAATGAAATTGATTTGAGAATGAAGTTCTTAAGATCAAACAATGGAGGTGAATTAACATCAAAATAATTCATAGAATTATGTAAAGAGCATGGAATAGAAAGGAAGATATCAACATCTAGGACACCTCAACAAAATGGAGTCATTGAAATGAAGAAAATAACAGTAACATAGATCTCCAGAACCATGTTGAAGGATTCAAAGTTTAGGAATATGATTTGTGTGCAGGAAGTACACACAACCATTCATATATTAAAAAAATAAATTATTAGAAGTAATTGTTGGATTATTGAGAGGGGGGGTGAATCAATAATAGATAAATTGAATCCTTGTTAACCATAAAATGTAAGTGTTATATCAATGTAGCATTATCATCCAATAGTTGCAGAGTAAATAAAAAATGAACAAATGAGGAATCATACACTTACACGGTACACTAGTGTTTTTACTTAGAAAACCAAAGTGGGAGAAACCCACATAATTCTTTTTCTTATATGTCTTTAAGAATTACATTCATTGGAAGAACTAACTTCCTTTGTTTTCTAGTTGCAACTGGAAGGAGGCTCCAACGCCCTGGTTTCTCAGGATACAACCTGAGGGAAGCTCCAACTCCCCAATTCTCTGGCTACAATAAGAAGGAGGCTACAAACTCCTATGTTCTCCAGCTACAATTGGAAGGTGTCTACAACCAACTATCTTTGCCCCATCCAACTTCCTTGTCTTAGAAGTAGAATGATGGAACCAATTTCAAACTATAACTGTGAGATATATTGTTGTAAACATGTACCAATCAACCTGCAACAAAAAACTTGTAACAACTTGTAACAAACAACCTGTAATCAAGTTACACTAATGATTTTGAAGATCAATCTTGGATTGGAAGTAGAGAGGACAAACTTCGAAACTAGGTGCATCACACCTTTTCTCCTTCTCTCTCTTTCTGATTAGTTAAACCAAATTCAAAGGGATGTTAGTGTCCACTTGTGTTTTTTTGTCTTGGTATTAGGGGTATGTACTCTAAGGGAAATTTCACCTGTCTGTAAGGGAATTATTCTGTAACACCACTTACTTACTAGAATACCACCTTCTAACCTAAGTGTTTTCATATGGATTTCCCACCAGGTTAAATAATGTCCCTCTAACTTCAGTATGGAAAATGATATCTTTTTTTTTCATCTATATGGTGAATGAGGAAATAAACTTCTATTTGTTGCAACCAATGATTCAATTTTAGTGCATCGATCTCACCTTGTTATGGATTTATGCCCACTTTTACATCCATCTTGAGTAAACAGTATTGATGGTTTATGGCATTGAAACTAGAATGATATTTCTCGGGTTCTTTCCATGACTCCTTTTTTGTGTCTTCATTATCTCCTAATTTTTCATTTGATGTGATCTCTAAGTTCGATCCTCCAACTTCTCCGAATAGTTTGAGATTTCTTTCTAGAGCCACCATGAGAAGGGAAATATTGCAAGATATGTTAGCAATTTTCTCTTCTAGTCTCACAAAAATGTCCTTTGTTGTATCTCGAGGTTTGTTGTCAACATAATCGTTAGCCATGGCTAGGGATATACAACTTTCTTCTTAAAACGATTCCTATATCCCTACAATTTTCCACAAATTCCCCAAGAAAACCTTGGTCTAATACTAGTATTATCTGGAAACTACCATTTATATTCCACTAGATAGTTCCTCACAAAAAATCTAATAAAATAATGAAATATTTATTGTAAATGTTAATTTCCTTTAGATCTCATATTCTTTAATACCAGTTTTCTTCTTAAAACTTTATGTAGTAGATGAAAGGAAAAATATATAGAAAAAAAATAATACAGACACCATTGTTATCGGGCTAATTGTTAAGTGCGAACACAAATCAATCCCCCTAGATTCACTACGAAACTAGAACAAAACAAGACAATACACTACTCTTTCCTTAGATTTCAATTATCAAATGAGAAATGGATCTAGAACATACCTTTTAAATATCGAATATCCGACTTTATCAATGCAATCCAAGATCCATCGTAAGGCTTATGGAGAAATATCTACAAAGGACCAGAAGCCAATGAAGACAAGAATAATAGAGCCTATTTGATATGAAACTATGTATGTGATCAAGGAATCATACAATATGGACAAATAAGATTCATATAGGAAAGAAAAGTGCATCTGTATTAAATAATAGGAAGAGAGATTACAACCAAAGCCTTGATTTCATAAGGTCCCTTCCAACTCTCCCTTGCTTCCCACACACTTCTAATCCATGGAGTCTGTGACTATAGATCTACGAGTAACTCACAATCTATATTGACAAAGTAAAGCTCAAAGCCACTCTAACCAAGCTAACAATATCAAGCCAAATTTCCAATCTAACTTTCTCCATGAGAGCTCCTCTCCTTTTATAAGCTGAAGAGGATAAGGTGACGAGGTTAGGATGATCCCACTAAATCATAAAAGCGAGTAAGATTCAAACCAATCGGAGTCCACCTCACCATAGAATATTTTCCTTCTAGAATCATAGAGAAGATGTTTGTTTTTCCCACTTACGAAAATCATCGCACCCTTAGAAATGAGAAGAGTTTGACAATGTTGCAGGCTAGGTTTAGTACAACATGTGACAATCTGGGATTGTCTCACCCCTAGAACTAGACAGGGTGCGACGATCCTCCTTACTAAGGTTTTTACAAAGGAAAATATGATTTCATCTCTCAGGTAAAGTTTTTATTCCTTGTTTCCTCAGGAATTTAGGCCACTGATACCTTTGAAGACAACATATAGGTTTACATCATTAACGGTCATAGAGATGATGAAAATAATCTGTAACAACCATCCATAAATAAACACAATATATGACCTAGGAAACCCAATACTAGAGAAAACTCAACTAGAAGGTGAGGTCACTCTGCTCTCTTTTCTTAAAATGAAAGTACAAATAAAGAGGCACTCTCTATGGAATTTCCTTTGATATTGTGGCATGTACGGATTTCTAAATAATATATCCTCCTCTGTTATGTTAATATAATACCACTCATATGTTTTTGTCATCTATGGAATAGGATACAATGAAAAATAATGGAACTCCTTCTTCTCATAGTATCCCGGTATTTAACATATCCTGATAGCCATCTAGAGCTAGCACTTTGAATTATTCAACCCTCAATTAGTGATCAAGCTTGGACCTTCTAGAATGTTATTAGAAAATCTACTACATGGCTAGCCCCACATGTTTAAGTAATGGAAGATGACGTGACATCCACTCGCACCATGGTGATCAACTTGAAGGAGGCATAACATTTACATACAAACTTCAACTAAGGTGATTATTGCACCATTGGAAAGGTAAAAATCGATCCAAAATATTTAAGATAAGTTTTTGAAACCAAAATTTCATATTGGAAGAAACCATTAAAATGGCTCTGCAAGTTCAATCCTCCAATTTTTTTCACCCATAAAGCATCGAGATAAATGAAAAATAATATAATGATCCAATTCATATCAACTAGAGGCCTTATCTTGAACCATGTGCTCACCCTCAATCTCATTGATTTGTAACCATATAGGGTCTTTTTCCTCCACATCATCACTGCCAATATTTCAAGTGTATATGAACTATTTCATTTTTTCCATTGGCTTGTGGTAGGCATATATGAATTTCAACATGGTGTCTTTAGGATTCCAATGGAAGATGAAATTGTTAATTGTTAAGAGTGCCTCTCTCTGCACTGGGATTTCTGTGGTGAAATTGAACGTCACAAAAAATATCTTGTTTACATTTCCCCAATCCCCCTTTTGTCTTCTTGCTTCCACCTGGTTGTAAAACATTCTAGGCACCATATCCATTGGATGGAAAATCCTATGGACCAAAAGTCTACTAGGAATATGCGTTGTCCATTTCCTTTCACAGAAACAAATATGTTCTTGAGGATATTTGATACCCTTGTAATGGTTTAGTAATTCAAAGTCCGTTGTGGGATAGAACCTGAATTTATATATTCTACCACATGTGCCCATTCATATATATTTGTGTGGTGTGTCACCCATTAACGTTCATGTGTTCCTTTAACTATTACATCCATGGATTGTATCCTTTACGTATCTGAGACCAACTCTTCCATCTATGCCAGAAATGTGTCAAGTGGGATTGTACCATCAAACCATGGAACATCACATAACTCTGATACAATATAGTACATACCTTTTTGATTTGTGTGCATCTCCTAGTTGATACTTCATACAACTTATTCTTCCATCTTTCCATAACATCCTCTAAATTTGTGTGATAGGAATGCACACTTATCTAGCTCAGTTCACCATCAACTATTGGATTGACATAATCATCCTTTCACCTTGTGATATTTAATATGTTATCAATGATGGAAATATACAAATACTCATTCATGGGATCATTATATCTTTCACCCTCATTCATATCCAATAGGAAATTACATGCAATGTTTCTGTTTTAGAGGACACATGTCACTTCTTCAAGTTCAACATTGCATTTTTATTGGATACCCATTCAATGCCAAGTAGAGATGGGTTGGGGTATAAGTCATCCATGATCTCAATCACCTAAAAATATGCTTTGGTATTAACCCCTTCAATGTTAACTTCCACTTTCTCCATCCTACCAATAAGATAAATTATATATTGGTTGGAAAACTTGAGTTGAATAGGGGACCATACTAAGTTTGGTTTTCCCATCAACTCCCATTATTACTTCGGTTGTATATTCACATTGGATCCCAGGTCCAACATGACACCGCCCATCTCATATTTTCCAATCTGAGATGTCATATTGAGTTCTTTTCCCATGAGCTTCTATCTTCTCACCTAATGAACATTCCATTCTGGCGTGGAGGAAAAATATCCATAGTGGCTTCTTGTTCCCCTATACATCTTGTTAAAATGTGGTTTAAATTATTTGTAATGTTAGGATCACTTAAAATTTTAAGATAGAATCAGAAGAAATCACTTACTTGGTTTTTTATTCAACCTTGTGCTAAGTGTTGTGTTGCATTTTCTCTCAGATCATGTGGTGTATCTCTTCACACAAGAGTTCCTCTTCCATTGGATTTTGTGCCACACATTATACTTCCTTGCACATGCACACTTCTTCCCAATTCCTTTTTCATCATGCATTGCAATTATTCAGACACCTAAGCTTCCTCCAATTCCCTCTACATTGTACACCTTCCCTCTTTGCACACATTGTCTTCCTCCAATGTATTTTTTTATTCACATAGTAATTTATTTTGTTGCATGGAATTAAATTTAGGAGGTGATTGCATCACTTTCT
Source organism: Picea engelmannii (assembly GCA_009831015.1). Lineage (NCBI taxonomy): Eukaryota > Viridiplantae > Streptophyta > Pinopsida > Pinales > Pinaceae > Picea > Picea engelmannii. The sequence continues at coordinate 623,089 of ML783737.1, forward strand.
TGATATTACCTTCTATATTTTGACCTAAAATTTCTCCTCATTCCAAGTCCATTCTCATTCTAATGCCTCCTCGGGTTACCATGCATACATTATCTTCTTTTGGCTTCTGATCTTTGCATGGCTCCACAGTCACCATATTGCAGCGCCCCTTATTCTCTTCCCATTTTTCAAAAAAGTCTAGGAAATCCTATATGACATGATATGTATTGTGGAAATACCCATAAAGTGTGCATGGTTTGGTAAAGAAATGTGGAACATGGACTAATTCACCATAGTTAAAGTAAGTAGGTGATCAGGGGATCAAATTTTGCTCAAAAACTGAAAGTGTTTGGAATCACTTCAAATCGAACGAGAGCGTAGGCCTCATTGTTACGAAACCAACGCAACTCGTTTGGGTTCAAATAGACATCGGGAGTGAGAGATATCACATACTGTTCAAAATGGCAAACAGGCAAAAAAAGGGATGCTGACTGTACAGTCCGTACGGATGCTGACGTGGCAGGCCGTACGACATGTGGCAGACAATTATTGGATAGTTGGCATGTGACATGGTTTGTTGGCAGTGAATGGGATGACGACACGTGGCCCAATCAATGGCTGCTACGTGTCACCTGTTTATTGGTTAAAATCTTTGCACTTGGCAGGAGTCGACCTTGTGACCTCCAGGCAGGGTAAAGCATTGGGAAAGGCTGCCCAACCGGTGCACCCACACATGTTACTTAATATATAAATGTGTTGTAATATATTTAAAATTGCAAAAATGTGTGTTGGGGCGTGAACCAGGCCGGGGCTAAGCCACAGCCCATGGTTATATATTGTATTGCATACAACCGATGCTACGGTAGTTAGACCCACCATAACATATGTTATAACCATTTGAATGTGCACGGTTTGATATGACATGTGACCAACATGTATGCGCGCGGGTTTAAACCTTACGGTTATGTCAACGGTTTTAAACTTAAGCCATGTTGTGTAATAGCGTGCGGTCATGTGGTGATCATGTGCCCACGGGCCTCGGTAGTTAAGGCCAACGTGTAACTGTTCGACAGTTTGGACCGGTTGTGTGGTTGCACTCAGTGCCAAGTTTTTATGCTTTAAAATGTGTGTGGGCTAGGTTGAGCCAAGAGAGGTGCGTTTTGTAGATGCAGAGACAACAAGCTTGAAGGGGGGACTTCCAGGAAGCCTATCTTCTTCACTTTTTGGCCAAACGAGGTGCCGAAAAATCCCAGCTAGTGGCTTTTGGACATTCTGAAGCGATTGGAGCAGTCTATTTGGCATTTTGAGCATTGCAAAGAACATTTTTGATCACGTTGAGAAAATAATACAAATCATCCATTGGAAGATGGACCAGGAGATGTAGCCCAAGAGAGGGGTGAACTCCTTTATCATTTGTTGTGTTATGTGTTTTCTGTTCATTGATTATGCTGATGTTTATATGCATATTGAAAGAGTAAATACTATTAAATTTGTGTTTCAAAGTTGATCCATTTGCATTTTAACACATAAATTTTACTTGCAAATATTTTCAAGAATACAAATCTTCTTCATTTTTAGATCAACTTGGTATCAGAGCATAGGTTTTTGAAGACTTGATTATTTGCAAGTGTTTTGTTTTCTGATGCTCACAAGTTTGAAACTCACAAGAGGAGAAGGTCAACTTGTAGAGCCAAGTTCTCATCCTTCAAGGAGGAAGCATATATAATCACCGCAAGTTTCAAGGAGGCATTCACCAAGTATGGCTCATGAAGAGAGTCATGAACATGTGCCTGCAGAAGATGAAGATCTCAGAAAGGCTGTCATGGAAATGAGAGAGATGATGAAGATCTTGATGGAAAGGAATACAAGGTTGCAAGGTGAAGGCTCCAAACCTTCAAAGCATAAGGGAGACAGTGGTGATAAAACTCCAAATGGAAATGGAGGGAATGGTGCTTCTCCACCACCCTCTCCTCCATATTCTTCTTCTTCTTCTTCTACCAATTCAAGACCTCTTCTGACTTCTCCAAAGGGACATGGTAAAACTCCTTCAAAAATTCCTTCATTAAAGATTGATATTAAATTCGAATTTCCAATATACAATGGAGAAGTTAATGCTGAGAAATGAGATAATTGGATTCGTCAGATTGAGGTGTATTGTAGGATACAAAAAATTCAAGATGATGAAACTAAGATTCAGCTTGCTTCTTTAAGATTGGATAGTGCAACACTCATTTGGTGGGAATCCAAGACTCAGGAGGACATGAAGAAACATGGTAAAATTTTAACCTCTTGGAATGATTTTATTGTTTCAATTAAAAGACAATTTTACCCATTGGCATATATGTAAAAGGATACTATGGATTGGCAAAACTTTAGACAAGCTAAAGGACAGAATGTG
>ML783737.1:625936-636047 GCA_009831015.1 Picea engelmannii
GAGTAATGGGGGTTGACGTGACATCCACTTGTATCATGATGGTCAACATGGTAGGTGAACTTGTAGGAGGCATAAATTTTGCATATGAGCTCTTATTTGATGCAATTTTTACACCATTAGAAAGGTCTCAATGTGTGTAATAACATCAAGGGATCTATATAAAGCCAATAAATTTGTGACCCAAAAAATGTCGTTTGATGCCTCAAAATGGTTATGAAAGGTTTCAAACCTCAGATTTTCAAACTAGGACCTACCATTAAAATGACTCTATAAGTCGATTCCTCCATTTTCTTCCACTCTAGAAGAATCAATATAGATGAAAAATAGTATAATAATCCAAACTAGACCATACCTCCCCATTTAGGGAGGCTTTTTGTCCCCAAAATATTTACTGAATGAGGCAAGTAAATTCTTCTTCTACCTTCTCCCTGGAGAACCACTTTTTTTTTTCCTGGAAATTGTCCTTTCAAACAAATTTACCAAAGGTCATGGTACCCTTGTCTTGTAGTTTTGGACCACTAATTCTTGAGCATCTGGTGCTAGGTCCTCTATGGAAGGTAATACCTTCTCCTCTTCTTGATCCAACATGGAAGGCTTGTAGAGTTTGATATTCTTCACATTTACCACTAAGTAAATGCACATGTATGGGGGTAGGTAGTATGTAAGTGTTATCTCCCACCTTCTACAATATCTCGAAAGGTCCATACCATAGTGTGTTAATATTCTTACCAGGACCCTGCAGTCTTTCATTTTTCATCTGTAACCAAACTCTATCTCTTGCTAGGATATTTAGACACTTAAGAGTTATTTAAGATAAACTTTGTCTAATGTTTCATTAGGTTAAAGTGTGGTTGTTACTGTGTTTATTTAGTATGAATTAGTATGCATTTTTATTTATGTAATCCAACTGTCATGATATGTTCCAGAAATATAATGATTTGACGACTCCTTTTCTCCTCGATCTTAACGACTACATTGATTTGTTGCTTAATACCTGATTGGTCCATGATATCTATTCAAAGAGCATTAAGGTTCATTTTCCAATGATCGATTGTGAGAAAATCTCTTGCAATGTTTTTCTTTTTCATTAATAAATTGTCTCAAGTGGGCACATTGGTTGGGCCCATGGATTTTTCCCCACACTAGGGTTTTACCACATAAAAACATTGGTGTGTTAATATTTGATTTGGTTGTGTGAGTGGTTTTCGAAGGTATTCATCCTTTGTTTGAATACCATGTGTTGTCGAACATGGTACTAGACACTGCTTGAAGACCCGCTTTGGTTGTATATCGAGATCTTGACTTCACATTGCCACATTTCTAGTTTATGTTATTTTCGTACACTTCTAGGCTTTGAGGACTATTCCATTGCATCTGGACTTCTTCTTTAAGTTATAAACACTTTTTTTTCATTGGAAGAGGTTTTCATTTTCCCAAGGTATGACCATTTCAGTCAGATCTAGAGGTATAAATCATACATTTTCTCTTTTTATTTTTTTTACAAAAACAATATTTCGGTTTTATGTTTTTATTTCCAGATTGCTACTCTTTATCATCTACATATACTCATTTTCCTATGTTCTATGCGATCTCCACAAATCATAAATTGAGCTCGGAATATGTTTTTTTTGTCTGCATATGTTCTATTCCATGCACTCCATGTGATCTTAAGAAAATCATAAATAGAGAGGAAACTTGCATTTTCTAGGTAAGCTAATTGAGATCTAACCTCATTATTGTTGTCGAGCGATTTTGTTTTCCTATTTGAAGACATGAAAATGAGTTTTTTTTTAAGCATAGACCTTGAGATGGAGCTCCAACATCAACAATCAGAATAACAACAAGAAGTCAATCCTCCTCCTTTACAATTATAATGTGTTTTGCACTAGTTCACTTGGTTGAAAGTTTGTTTATTTAGTAAGAGGTCTTGAGTTCAAGTTTCTTTTTTGTTACTTTTTGAAAAAGTTCATGCATTCATTATAAACTGAATTTCACTTAAATTATAAAAGTGAAACACTATAAGTAGATTTATTATTACTTTTTAGTTACCTTTTGCATACAACTTTAATTTACAAAGTAACTTCATTGTAAAAGTGATTCACACTTATTCTATAAAAGTCGGTCACTCCATAAAAACTTATTTGTAAAAGTGAGGTTATAAGAAAGTTAGTGAAGGAGGGGCATGACCACCTGGACCAACGTCTACTTTCCACATGGCTCTTTGGTTACCATTTATGAATTATTTGAAAAATCGATAACTTGCATGCCTCAAGTTTGTTTTTAGTGTTTTATTTTTTAAGAAACATATTTTCTTCGAGAAATTTCCATCCTGACCACCAGTTTTATCGTTTTAGTCCATCTTCTATGTCTATTTTAATATTGATTCTCCCAGTGATGTCTTTCTTACCAATACCTACTAATTCTCATGGAAATCCCATATGGAGTATGTCCTAAGAAGTAAAGGATTTTACTAGCTTACCTTGGGAAAAGAATAACAACCCAATAATGTCGAAAAAAAGCCAAATGGGATAGTAATAATGACTAAGTACATGGACTAATCGAAATTTTGATCTCTCGATATTTAAGGTTTCACCTTCAAGAAATTGATGACCCTGATGAAGCTTGGGAAAATATTGAAGCCTTTTTTAGTAAACACAATATTATTTGAGCCTACCAAATTGAAAATCAATTAATAACTTTAAGTCCCGATGATTTTCCTTCCATTGAATATTATTTATCTAAGTTTAAAACACTTAGAATTTTATGTAAAGACTGTAAAAGAGATCTAAAGGATGACCGATCCATTTATTTAATTCTGGCTAATATTTGGTAGTGCATATTCTGTCTTTTCATCTACCTTTTGTGCCACCAGAGAATCTCTAGGGAGTCCTTACCAAACTCCCAGTCTTGATTCCTTTTTTTATTCTCTTATTTGAGAGGAAGATAGGCTTATGTAGCTTGGATTGATCAACATTCGAGGAACTTCCAACAAAGCCTTAGTGTCTCAATATAAATATAAATCCAAGAATACAAAGAAGCAACATCCTCACCACAAAAACAAGAAAAAAATGGGTCACAAAGTGTCTCATCCAACTTCTACTCCTATTTCTGAAAAGGGAAGAAAATCCAAAAGTAAGAAGACTGACATAAATTTCAATTTTTTTTGGTGAGATGGTCATGTGGAGTTTAAATTTTTTAAAAGGATAGAAGCCTTATAAGAAACGATGAAGAATCATAACATCAATATTGATTCTTCTTATTATAACTCTTGTTCTCATGGACATGCACTTTATGCTTCTAGTGTATTCTTCAATGAAACTTCTAATTCTTCCTCTAATGAGTGGCTTATTGATTCTAGAGAACCTTATCATATGGCTAATGATTATGCAATTTTTTCAACTCTAAATTAATGTACCACCAAACAAATATTTGTTGGTGACTATAGATCTCATTGTTGTAGGGTCTGGAACAATTCAAGTAGATAATGGCCATTTCAATGATGTATTATGTGTTCCAAGTCTTTTCTGCAACCTTTTATCAGTGTATTAGATCACTTATTCAGGTGAAGGAAAAACCATATATTTTTTACCTCACCAAGTTGTAATCAAGGATTTAAAAGATCCTAAAAATGTCTGAGAAATTGGAATTGTTGATGATATTACTAGGTTGTACAAGTTTGACAACTTTGGGTCATCATATTTTCCATTAGTTTTTGTTACACATAGCGATGACTTGAGAAAACTTTGGTATGAGAGGTTTGGTAATATAAACTATCTCTCATTGCAACAACTATGTAATCAAGATATGGTGACTATTCTTCCTCTAGTTTATTGCAAAGAAGGTGTTGTGGTGATTGTGTTCTCAACAAACATCATTGGGAAAATTTTGACAAACATGCCTCGACCCCTTTGCATCTTGTTCATAGTGATTTTTGTGGTATGTTTTCTTCTCCTTATTTCTCCGGGTGAAAGTATTTCTTAAATTTCTTTGCTGAATTCTCTAGATGCACTTGGGTTCATTTCCTAAAACTTAGGAGTGAAGCTTTTGAAAAAAATTTGTCCTACAAGGACCTTGTAGAAAAAGAATATGGACATCAACTTCAAATGTTAAGAACGAATAATGGAGGTAAATATGTGAACAACAAAGGTACAAGCTACTACATTGCATAGAGAATTCAAATGCAACATATTGTCCCATATACACCGCAACAAGATGGTGCTATTGAGAAAAAGAATCACACATTAAAATGAATGGCTAATTGTATGACCTAATCTAAGGGATTATGTCTTAATTATTTGGTGGAATCCATCAACTATGCTATTTAAGGATTTGAAAAATACAACACCAGAAGAAGCATGTAATAAAATTAATCTAGATGTAAACCACTTCTTTGTATTCGGTAGTGTAGCATGGCTCACATTCCTGATGAGAAAGGGAAAGTATTGCAACCTAAAAGTGAGAAGTCCATTTTTGTTGGATATTTTGAAGATGTCAAAGGTTATTGACCTCTTCAACCTTGTTGGTGCAATTATATGTTTAATATATTGCAATCATTAATACATCAATATGGTTTTGTAATCAATAGAGTTGATGCACTATATGTGTCAATAATAGATAGGTTAATATGTCTGATGAGTATAGACTAAATAAGAAACACTCCAAAACAATACTCTGTTTCACAATCTTCAAATAATATTTTTCATACAGTTTAAAAAACAAAAAGCAAAACTCATAAAAAAAATATCAACAAGCATGTGATTTAAAGTCTCTTACTCAGGTAATGAATCTATTCATTTACATGCTCATGAAAGGAAAATATGAACTTTGACTTTGTTTCCTGTAGCAACTAATTTAACAACAATATGTAATTAATTCTCTGCACATTCTTAAAAAGGAGATCATTCATAACCTAATCAATCCTAGAAGAAATACTAGGTGTAGTAAGATACTCCATTATAGGTTCATGTAGAGTGAGATATGGATATATTAGTTGTTCATGAATTTGCAAAATAGAAACAAATTTTAAAGCATTCAATCTAACAAATAATTTTCCACACACACACACAAAAGTAACAAATATTTACTCAGAAATCTATATCACACTTAGAATTTCTCACTCACACAAAATTTCCACAAATCTATTTTGTGTTTTTTCAAATGATTTATCGAAACACAACAAAAATAAAATTAGATACTATGATCAAAACACATAATTTTTTTATTCACACAAAAACCATAATTATATTCACACAGATAAATAAAAGGAATCTTACCTTGGTTGGGTCGGTGTGCCCTTTCTGTACCAACAAGGTATCTTTAAAAGAAACTTAAAGAATGAATAATTTGATCACACACATAAATTCCATAAACTATAATCCATATCATTACTTCAGTAATAGGTGTACAATCAACAATTTTCTGAGGAATCAAGTCTATAGCATAACGATGCTTAATTATTTCTATGTATATATATCATCTACAAGGCCCTCTATTTTAAAGAGAAAAAATTGTTACAACCAAGAACTGGAGATAACATCAAATGTTTGTGTAAATATTACAATTAGTTGATATAAAAAATTTCATGGAAAGAACTCCATCCTCATGAAACAAAGTGCATGAGGATGAAGTGTATTGTTGTCTTCAACCAACAAAGGATGTTATAGCCAACAAATTCCTTGCACCCATCAAAATCAAATTCATTTAAACACCCAAGCCTATAGATGTGGAACTAATACTGGATGCACATAGATGGAATAGGAAGATTGGTACTGGACGCACACAGTCAAATACATTGCTACCAAACTATCACAAAATTAGGTACCAGATTAGTTGGGTACCATATGCATGCAAACAGGTACCGGATGAGGATGAGCTATGTCCTAAGGTATGCTTGGATTAATCAAGGTAATTAGAGATAATTTAACATCAATCATTTAATTTTAAATATTAATAAATCACATAAATCATGATTTAAACATAGGTTACCTCATGTATACACACGAATGGCTAAAAGACACGTGTTTGAAGCAAATAGGAAAATGGTGCATATATTTGAGGTAACGTTGATCAAGATAGAGGAAATGATAAGGTAATTGGAGGCATAAAAAAGGAGACCCAACATTCCCCCATGCCCAAGTCATTGCATGTCCGCATGCAAAAATTTCCAAACCGTATCTCAAAATTGCAAAAATGGTGTTGTTCTTCCATCTTGACTTAACATTAATTGCCTGGATTGAATATATTAAAGCTTGAAGCCTCATCCATAAGTTCCCTTTTAATAACTCTTGTGTACTGTATTAGGCATAGAACCATATTGAGCTTGGAAGAGACCCTATCATGCTTATTCCATAACCTTTAGTTATTCTCCTTCAACTGTGTATTTTCTTTCTTGATGTATATGTACAAAAATTTGTAATCCTCCACTTCTTGCTTCAATTCTTCCTTTTGTTTTGTAATCCTTTCAAATTTTAGTACCAACTGATGTTTAGTCAAAGAATTGACAGGTTCAATTGTTTCTTGCTCATTTACCTCCTCCCTGGCTTCAATTTCCTTCCTTAAACCCTTCAGAGTCTCTGTTACTAACTCCTAAGTTTCACTAATAGTTGCTACATGCATATCTTCTTTCTCTGGTGAAGTTAGAATGCTAACTCGATCCTCTGGAAAGGAAGGAACACGAGGAAGTTTCACCTATTTAGCCTTTCTCCGAGTGGTTTTGCATGCTAGACATGATGCTTCATCGGGTTTTCTAATAGGAATGGAAATTCCTTAATTAATTAAATATTTTGTTCTAAAATTTAATAATTAATTAAATACTTTGTTCTAACAAGGTCTAACATTTTTATTATATCTTTATAGGCCATCTATATTTTTATTGACTCACAATTTGACTACGTGACATGCCCTTCAATATGCACCTCCATTCTCCTAGGGTTCCACTCACCTTTGACTAGTTTGGAATCTTTTCTAACACTTGGAGTCAACACTCCACTCGGTCAACCTTGTGAGAGACTAAGGGTTGTCTAAGGAACACATATTATTCTTTATTGTGTGCCCCTTAGAATTATTCATGATCGACTATCTCAGTCTAATCTCACATTATCACGGACCTCTTGAACTAGGTAATAGTTAACCTATAGTTTAGTTCACGGTGGGAGTGCTAGTAGGCTATGACAGGGAAGCTGCCACACCTCTCCCTCATCTGTCTAGTTTTTTGTGCATGACCCATTTACCCTTTATGTGATTCATATTAGCAAGTGTCATCGAGACTTCATCCACTGATAAGAACATTTTCAATAATCCATATACATAGCATCCATATTGAAGTCATCATATATACATGTAAATACATACTCAAAACTCGAACCAAATACAAGTCCAGTCCCTGACTCAATCCAGAGTCCAAGGAAGTTCGTTGATGCCATCAACATCATCAACCTATCATGTATCCTTCACACTCAAGGACACTCATCAATAATACATTTTGATAGATATATACATCTAGAATTTAACACATAATCACAATGACATCATAATATAACTCATAATCAAGGCATAATCATAATGTATCATAACCAGATCACTTGCTCTCAAGTGTCCTCAAACAATAAGTTAGTATAAATGTGCTCAGTGGAATTGGATATTACAACACAAATCTATAACCTACAGAGCTTATGCTAAGAACAAAAGCAAGTATGAAGGTCACCCTAGAATTAATCATTTTAGAAATTCTCATGAAGCATACAACAAAAGATATAACAGTTTTGGCTCATTGAACATGGAAGTAGAATGTTATAAATGCAAAAAAATTGGACACATGGAAAAATATTGCAGATTGATAGTTCCTCCAAAGGAACCAAAGAAGGAATTCAACAATCATCAAAAGGGACCATCAAGAATTTGGATAAGGAAGCAAGATAAAATAAATGTTGAAGAATGCCCCCTTGCACTACAGGAAGAAAGATTAAGAAGTGATTAGTACATTGACATTGGTTGTTCAAAACATATTATAGGTGATAAGAACATATTTATATCTATAAAGAAAGAAAGAGATGGATCATTTTCATTTGGTAATGACAACTCAACCAAAATGGTGGGGAAATGAACAATCAAGATTGGAAGTAAGGATGCCAAGGTAGAAAATGTCCTATTTGCTGAAAATATGAAGCATAATTTGTTGAGTGTAAGTCGAATGTGTGATCAAGGACATATACGTATATTTGACTCCGAGAAGTGTGAGATCAGAAAATGAGGATCATTAAAATTGGTGGATACAACAATAAGGACTCCAAACAACATACATATTAAATGATATTGGAAAGGAAATATGATTCTTGGGAAAGGAAAGTGAAAGTTGGATTTAGCACAAAAGAATGGGACACTTGAGATTTGAAAATATGGTCAAAATTCAAAAAAAAAGGAAGAAGTTGGAGAAATTCCTGAAATCTCAAAACTGGCCAGTACTATGTGCAAACATTGTCTACATGTAAAAAAAACAAAAACAAAATTCAGATCAAAGGAAAAATCTACAACAAAGCCATTGGAAATTGTGCACACTGATTTATGTGGACCAATGAGAACAAAACGACTAAATGGTGAACAATACTTCATGCTACTTATTGATGAATATACAAGAATGAATGCACTGTATTTTGTCAAAAACAAATCAGTGGCATTCATAAATTTCAAAATATTCAAGGAGATGGTTTAAAATGAAATTGATTTGAGAATCAAGCTCTTAAGATCGAACAATGGAGGTGAATTAACATCAAAATAATTCATAGAATTGTGTAAAGAGCATGGAATAGAAAGGCAGTTATCAACATCTAGGACACCTCAACAAATGGAGTCATTGAAATGAAGAAAATGAAAGTAACATAGATAGACAGAACCATGTTGAAGGATTCAAAGTTGGGCAATATGATTTGTGTACAAGAAGTACACACAACCGTTCATATATTAAACAAAAAAAATATTAAAAGTAATTGTTGGATTACTGAGAGGGGGGTGGATCAATAATAGAGAAATTGAATCCTTTTTAACCATAAAATGTAAGTGCTATATCTATGTAGCATTATCATCAAATAGTTGCAGAGTAAATAAAAAATGAACAAATGAGCAATCATACACATACACAGTACACTAGTGTTTTTACGTGGAAACCCAAAGCGGGATAAACCCACATAATTATTTTTCTTATATGTCTTTAAGAATTACATTCATTGGAAGCACCAACTTCCTTTGTTTTCCAGTTGCAACTGGAAGGAGGCTCCAACCCCCTAGTTTCTCAGGATACAACCTGAGGGAAGCTCCAACTCCCCAATTCTTTGGATACAATCAGAAGGAGGCTACAAACCCCTATGTTCTCCAACTACAATTGGAAGGTGGCTACAACCACCTATTCTTTCCCTGTCTAACTTCCCTATCATAGAAGTAGAATTATGGAGCCAATGTCACACTATAACTGTGAGATATATTGTTGTAAACATGTACCAATCAACCTGCAACAAAAAACCTATAACAACCTGTACCAAACATCCTGTAATCAAGTTTCACTAAGGATTTTGGAGATCAAGCTTGGATTGGAAGTAGCAAGGAAAAACTTCGAAACTAGGTGCATCACACCTTTTCTCCTTCTCTCTCTTTCTGATTAGTTAAACCAAATTCAAAGGGATGTTATTGTCCACTTGTGTTTTTCTGTCTTGGTATTAGGGGTATGTACTCTAAGGTAAATTTCACCTGTCTGCAAGGAAATTATTCCATAACATCACTTAGTTACTAGAAGATCACCTTCTAGCCCAAGTGTTTTCATATGGCTTTCCCACCAGGTTAAAGAATGTACCTCTAACTTCAGTATGGAAAATGATATCTTTTGTTTTTCATCTATATGGTGAATGATGAAATAAACTTCTATTTGTTGCAACCAATGATTCAATTTTAGTGCATCGATCTCACCTTGTTGTGGATTTATGCCCACTTTTGCTTCCATCTTGAGTAAACAATATGGATGGTTTATGGAATTGAAACTAGAATGATATTTCTCGGGTTCTTTCCATGACTCCTTTTTTGGGTCTTCATTATCTCCTAATTTTTCATTTGATCTGACCTCTAAGTT